>JAPSGF010000063.1:3386821-3618126 GCA_035772895.1 Perdix hodgsoniae | reverse complement strand
ATTCTGAAACCAGAAACAAAACCACTAGGTAGGTGGGGAAATTGATGAAAGCCAATACGTTTGGTGGCTTTTACTAAGAAAGTGCAAAAATTAGACTAACCCAGTGCCCTCCACAATAAAGTTACGGTACACCCAAGCAGGGTTTGAAAAAGGACCTAAAATATGATGAAACAACAAAAACTGACTCAACGTGTGTCCTGGTGTGGCATTTCTAACAGAAGCTCAGGATGTGCCAAGTATCCATGGACTTCTGCTTTCCTTCATTGGGTGTACAGAGAGCATACCAGTACTCCCCAATAGTTGATGCTAGCTCCATTATGCTGAATCATGTAGCTGAAGTTAGTAATATATTTCCCCTTCCCAAATGTTCATTCTTTCCTTCCAACAAAGCTACATTTCTTTCGCTCTGTGATTCAGAAGATGTATGGTGATACACCTCCAACCAGAAGTTGCTAAACAGGCTGCTTCTGCAGCATCCTGAGTCACAGAGTTGAGCTGGACCTGAATGCAGAGAAATGTTGTTCAACGGCCATTGGGGAGGAAATGAGGCAGAAAGCGAGTTAGCCAGGCGACTGCAGAGCCCAGAGCCCAATCAGATGTAGGAGCTGCAGGGGAAGGAAAGGTGAGCAGAGCTGGAGAGCCAGCAGCCGGCATTTGCAAGTAAAACGTGAGCTATCTGGAACCAACGGACAGCAGGAAGGGAAATCTCAGCAGCAAAAGAGGCTGATTAGTTCATGAATTGCTCTCATGAAAGTCTCCGGAATACTGAAGTACACATTAGTGGAGCATGCATTCATCCTGCTTCTTACAGAAAAGGGGAAAATGAGCCAGGCTACATCTTGAAATAACAGACTGACCTGCCCTCATGGACACGCTGCTCCTCCTTCAAGAAGTACAGTCTCAGCCCAGTCTCTGTTCCTGTCTATTGACATCTGCTGACAAGTGAAAAAATGCCATCCCATTTCCTAACTTCTATTTCTGAAATAAGGGGCACACCCTCTTTATGTCAGCAGGAAATCCCTTGCAGGCACAACGAGTTCAATGCTGAAATCCCAGTCAGCTCCTGATTCGTGCCACAATGCATTGAAAGAAGAGTTGTAAGCCCAACATCTCCAGCCAACTGTAAAATACACTGTTCATAAAATTGCAGCAAGAGGAACCTTTTGGCGTTGCTCTTTTATTAGAGAACTCCTACCAACTCAGTCATACAACTACAACATCTGAACTGAGCTCATTTGGTGTTGCCATGCACTCTGTGTTTGCACTACAAGCTGGACTCTGAGGGCAACATCCTACAATAAGCGAAATCTGGATGGGGCTGTGAACAACCTGGTCCAGAGAGAGGTTTCCCTGCCCATAGCAGCAAAGTAAAGAAACAGACACCTGATAACTCCATATTAGTGCCATCGAGGAACCACTCAATGGGAGGACTGGGCGGCTCCAGGAACAGGTAATGGTGTGTTTGCCTTTAATGTCTAGGTAACCTGTGCAAATCTGGCTCAAGCTGATAACGATCAAACCTAATTACAATCCGACAGCTGTTCAGTGCTTTATACAGCGCTGTCGACTCTTAAGATTTTATCACAAGTCTCATGATATTTAATGTTTTTCTTAAGCCCTAATTCCTGAAGCCAAGCAATTATCCAACAACCGCCGCTTCCAGTAATAATGAGAATGAATGTTTTCATCTCAGAAATAAGGAACAGAGCTTAGAACACCACCAAAATGCAAGACAAGTTTCTAAATTTAAGAAGCAAATAAGCCCTACTACAGAGTAGCAGCTCAGAACCAGTCAGACCCCAGTGAAATCCAAGCTGAGGTCTCCCCAGAGAAATCTTTATACCCATCCCATGGAGCTGTCAGACTGGAAGTTCTGGCCATGCAGTAACAGAGATGTAACACCTCAGTCCCTGACCCCTACAATGACCCAAATAGTGAATATTCACGACAACAGTTTGGTTTTCTTTCTACACTTCCTACAGTTAACTCTTAAGAGTAACCTTAAAGATGCATAATAAAAGCCAGAACATTTCAGGCACTGAGCACAGAGTAATGTTACATAAAGGTCAACTACTTCAGTAATGTTGAAGAAATAATGCATTAGTATCAAATGCATCCGCTGTGCTTTGCAAAAATAACAGACATGCCCAAAAGCCTTTTTTTCCCCAATGCTATCTCTTTTCCTAATTCTAAACCAAGTAATGTGTCCACTGCACCAAAGCGGGATTATGATTTGAGAAGCCAGAGGTCCCGATGTCCTGGCACCAGGACATGCTCCTCTCAACGCTTTTCATGGCCACTAACAGCGAAACATCTGCTGGAAGGTCATTTGTATGGGCAGTTGCTAAGGGGATGCACAGTCTAACTGCAGTGACTCCAACATTAACAACCACGAGTGCTCTCAGCTCCAACCAAGGCTGGACTCCCACTCTGCACAGTGCTGCCACAGACCAAGCCACACAGCTTTTTCCACATGAGATAAAAATTGAACTAATATAATTTAAAGCATGAATTTAAGCTCATTTAAGCAGCTGCAAACCCTGTGTAGGCATGGTTATTTCGACATTAAAGTAGCAATTTTCAGTTTAGCTTCAGCTAACTGAAGGCGTTTAAACATTAAATCTACATAAGCCAGTCCTGGTCTGAAGGATGTTTCCAGTAAGAGACTGTACCAGCTTACCAGTGTAGGGAAAACAAATCAATTTGAAGTGAGACTTATTCAGTGATAATGTACATCTCAGACCTATGGCTGGAAGGACTTTGGTCTATTGACAGTAATCATACGCTTTAGCATAAAGATCATCTCTTCATCCATCAGACAAATAAAATCCCACATTGGAAAACAATAATGACAACCAGTTAATATTTTCAGTAATAAGTTATCTTCTCAAAGAGCACTTGACCTTCCTTGTAATTTCCACACAGCTTGCAGTAAACCACCTGAGCGTGTACGAAATGTGATGAATAAAGAAATATTTAAAAAATGATAGAATGCTGTTAAAGTAGGTCACAATTCTAACAGCACAATTGCTGGAAAAAAAGTGATGTTTGAAACAGCATCATTCACAATACTGCTCACACTGGACGAGCTACTCCACGATTTATTTTGCTCAACAACAGCTTCTGCCCATATTCTTTCCCTCTCCGTATCCCTGAAGACTGTATTAATGCAGCCCACCGTGCCACACAGCAGCAGTGCCCACATGAGGCATGAAATGTCACAGATCACAGCTTTACACCTGACCAACATAATATATTCATCAAATTCCTCCAAGCAGTAGGAGCATTTGCTGCTGTTTTGTGGGTCAAACCTCACCGAGACAGATGGAATGGGCACTTTATTTACATATGAAGTCCCTGA
Source organism: Perdix hodgsoniae (assembly GCA_035772895.1). Taxonomy (NCBI): domain Eukaryota; kingdom Metazoa; phylum Chordata; class Aves; order Galliformes; family Phasianidae; genus Perdix; species Perdix hodgsoniae. Next base: position 3,614,765 of record JAPSGF010000063.1, on the reverse strand, counting down.
GCCCATTTACTTTATTTATGGCAGATGAAATCTGGCCTTACACAGGCATCTGAGCAGCCTTGTACCAAAGACACTTATTATTAACAAAGATAAGGAAAAGTGGCTGTATCTCATGTTTCTAGATGATGAAGATTCATCTGCTGTTTAATATGCATTTCCGTGTACTTAAAACAACGTAAAAAAAAGTTCAGAGTGCTGATATTGATTCACGTGCTAAGAGGAGATCACTGCAATTAAGACTTGCTCATATGCTAAACCAGCTTTGAGAGACCTCTGGGCTCTCCCAAGCACTTGTAACTACGCTGTGAGAGCCCGTGCTCTGCAGAATGCAAGGTAAGTCCATGTAACCCATGTTAGAATGCTCAACTTTTTCTTTTAATCAGAAGTTCAAGACAGTTGTGGGTGCAGATACTGGCATTACCTACCCTTCCACAGATTACTAAATAAACTGGCTGGAAGGATGAAAACGTAGGAAGGAAATGTGAGTGTCACTTTATATATTAGGTTTATCTTGAGTGACTTTGAAATAGGTTTTTAATTTACTGCTATTGATGTTACCAGGAAAGCTTTAGGGGAAGATTTCTATAGAAATAGGAAAATCTTTGCTGTAAGGAGAGTATCGACCCTTCAGAGCTATCTTTGACTTATTCTCGTTGTATGTGAGTGAGGTGGGCAGCTTGGAAGCCTCCTTGTGTTTCAGCTCCCAGGAAAACAAACAAAAAAGAAGTTTGGAAAAGAAATATAAAAATCATAGAAATGGTATCAATCATAACACTGATAAGTTTCTACCACTACACTGCTCTTCACACTGTGTTACGTAATAGTTTAATATATCATCTGGATGCATACTTAATTTTCTCTCTCATCATCTGGCTGTGCTTCATGACCCCCACAATGGGCCATCAGCATTTTGATAGACCATAGATAGACATTAGATAGATCATAGGTAGATCATTAGACATTAGATATGAGGAGTCCAGCAGATGCACAGCAATCCTTGAAGTTCCTGAAGCTGTACTTTTAATTGCAATAGCAGCATCACTGAGCCTCCAAAATAACTTGATGCCTCTTCTCCCCTCCATTGCATACTGCCATCCTGCTCCTTTTTTATCCAAGTAGAAGGCACTGCCATTAAAGAATATTTGAAATCTGACTGCTACTTTTTAATCAAAAATAGTTGCGATTTTTATTAGAGAACATTCAAGTTCACACACCTGAATGGAAAATCACAACTATAGAATAGTTTTGAGCATCGTTCTCCTGAAACATCAGTTAATTTTCAGTAAGCTTCATCGCCTTGGTTCACTATGGACACTACATAGTGATGCAGGGCAGATGTGTCCAGAAAGCCCAGGTGCATGGGGTGGGTGACACACTGACCACAACAAAACACCCTGTAGGAAGGCAGAACTTTCATGTCTTCCTCAGCTGAAGCTTTCAAATGAAGTGTAAAACAGAGCCCTGACCATTCACCGTCATTAACAATCCCATGGCAATTACTGCAAGAGTAAAAATGTTAACTAACATGTCCTGGCCAATATCCAACTCGGATAATTGCATTCTGTTTCCTAAATTCCCCTTACAGTTTCAATTGGATTAGTTTTTCTTCATATCTCTTCCCCAAACCCCTCCTGCATAATGCTTCCAGCCCGCAATGGCAGCCGAATTCCACTCCAGAGGTGCATGAATTATCAGCGTTGGGCAATCCCGACATACACTGGGATGCGTTACTCAGAGAAAACACTCCACGAGGCAAAGTAATACCCTTACACCTCTCACTGAGGAATATTTAACTTTTCAAATAAGAAATCCCAGCGATGTCAGTAGGAATTATTTTTTCCCCTGTGTAATACAGCACAGCAATCCCGTACCAGTACAGGTACCACGGCCAGCATCCTGCAAATGAGCACTTTGCGAGGCTGTATCCACAGCTTCAGGACTTGGATGAGGTTGCTCCAACTTAATCTCTGCTACATTAAAACTGGAGTACATTCATACATTAGTTTTTCATTGAGTCAGTCACATTTAAGTGTTGTAAGAATCAAAGAAGCTCTTGCTGAACGCATCAATCTGCAGATATAAAAGAGGAGTGCACGCGCATGTTCTTGCATGGGAAATTTGGAGGTTCTTTACCTTGGCATACCAATGGAAAAATTTAAGTGCTGTGAAACATGGGTCTCCTATTATTTGTGATGGGTACTATACGTTAGGTACTTGAAATAATGTGATGGCAAACTGAAAAGTCCTGACCCAATGCATTTTATGGAACAGGAGGAACAAAGGTGATTTATGTGCATAAGAGCAAAATCTGGCAAGTCCTTGATCTTCTTGTAGAACAATCCCAGAACGATTGTCAAAATTGCTCAGGTTTCTCATCCTCTCTACTTCTTGTAATAGAACAATTTCAACCAAAATGGTGTTTTATAGACACTGCTTAAGGGGTCACTTTCATCTGCTCTCCAGGTTACTCAGAAGAATATCTTTCATTCTCTTTTCCAAGAACTATAATCAACACATGAGAATAGCTTGTTTTCATCTTCAGCCTGCTTCTGCGTGCCTGGCAAAGCATAAACTTGCCACCTACTTCACTTTCTAGTGCTCCAGTAGCAGAAGGACATTTAAAGTCTGAGAGCAATTGCAAGCAGTATGCAATCAGAGGAAGAAAGAACATGGAGAGCATCATTATTTTCATATTTTCCTCATGATTTTTATAGCCCTCTTCCATTCCCCCCCTCCCCACTTCCCTTCCCCCACATTAATAGTGAATTTACTTAATAGAGGTCGCTTTGAACGCATCCACACCTGCCAGTTCTGGGTTGGGTTTGTTGCTTACATCTCTACACAGTGTGGAAGGGAGCAATGTGGAGTCCTGCACTGCAACAGCAAAAACTCATGCTACTAAAGTGTGAAATTAAGAGAACCAAGCATGGTTTAGGCTCATCTGATTAGTGCAGATGGATCCACATAGGAATATTAAGTAACAATCAGGTGGTTACTGAAACACAGACTACATTCATGACCTTCAGCTACATTCCTGACCTTCATATCGTGCTGGTAAGGAGAAAGAGTGACTGACAATCTCCTATTGCTCTTGTTCCATCATCCTGGATACCAGTCTTGACTCCAGCCCATCTTCTTTTGCTGACATTCGTATAGGGAACGATCCTGAATCATACTCCTATCCCTTCCCACAGTTTCCTCCAATGGAGAAATGGTCTTAAACTGGAGGATACCAGCTCAAGGTAAGGTTATTACTGGCATTTCTACAGGATTGCGAGCTTAATCCATTCATTGGAACTTAATTGCAAAAGTGTATAGCTGTTCATCAATGGCCTTGGCTTTATGAGCATCCCAAATAAGGATGGAAGTACAACGTCTCTTTAGCCTCTCCTTCCTTCCCACTTCCTTCCAGGACTATTTTGCCTGGAGTGGAAACACTGGCATTACTCCCCTCTACAACACAGCAGCAGCTGCCACAACAATCAATAAAAAATTAGCATGACTACAGGAACAGAAGCTTGGGATTAGAGAAATCTAAGAATAGAAGGATTTCCCTCCCCACCCCTCCGCATCCTGATGAACCCTTCCAAAACCCATCTGTAAACATTTTAATTCTCTATCAGCTTGCTGGAGGAAGTCATTAGAGAGACCAAATTAGGCAGCACCACGTGCCACTGCAATAAGTGTTTGTCAGTCAAGGAAACATCAGCCTGCAGGTTCCTCCTGCACACTCGTTCTCCCAACTCATGGCTGTGGTGCTTGGAGTGACAGACCCAAGGCTGACCACCTTTGGCCATGGAGTAGGATGGTATTTCAGGTGCCTTTTTAATATATTACTTGATACAAAGTCCTCTGGTTCAAGCAGGTTTTACACTTAATTTTAAGATACACCTTTGTTTACTAAGCTGGTAATGAAATAAGAGCTGCAGTCAGAACGAGGTAAGCAACCTGCTTGTCTTCCACTCTAAATTAAAGAGTTCCAGCATCAAATACTGACTCTGGAAGGTAAGCAGCTCACGTTCTGGTGAAGAGCTCATCTGCTCCTCACTCCATCCGAGCGCACCACAGAGCATGGTGTGAGATTGCTGAAGGACATCCACCAACCTGCTCTGTGACTTCAGTATCACACCCCACAGGCATTATCATAAGAAACCTTCACTGCCCAATTTGCAAATGCCTCCCACCTCAGTGATTTCTTCCCCTCTTATCCCTGGCCCTCCTTGCCTCCATCCCCCCAGTAGCACCACAGGCACTGAGCCACCCACAGAAGACAACCATGGCATCGTGTGCTGCTGCTCAGCACCAGAACAGCACTCTGCTTAGCGAGGGAAATACACGTAAGGAAAAGACCTCATTGCCAATTAATTAACAGTAGAAAGAAAAAAGCCAGAAGGACCTGTTGCAAAAAATAAATAAATAAAAATAATTCTGTAAAAAATTAAAAATGATTTTGAATAAAGCTTTGGGTGGTTTGGGGGGTTTCCTTTCTAGGTTTCAGCTCACACTTACCGCTCCCAGGAACGTTTAGAAGCAGTTTAACACCACAATTAAAAGAACGCAGTCAGTTCAGGTCTGAAATCCAGCACGGTTATTTCCCATAGAAGTACTGAAACCGCGGAACGCGTCGCTGCAGCACCGGAGGGTTATTTGCTCCAAGGACCTTTTTAATATGGCTGTATTGTAACACTGCAGTGCAAATGCCTCTCCGCTCACGGGAAAGAAATTCAGCTCAGAAACAACTTGTGGGTTCTGAGGAGCGGCACGTCGGCTTCAAGCCGCGCTCATCCGACAACGGCGTCATTTAACGAGAGCGATGCCAACGACTCCGGGCGCCGCTCGGAGCACCGCGGCAGCCCCCACCCCGCGCTCCGACACCCGAACGGCTGCGGAGGGACCGTAGCGGCGGGCAGGACGGCACAGCAGCGCTCCCGCTACCCGCAGCCAGCCGTGCCCGCAGCTGCGCCCCGCAGCCCTCGCTCAACCAACCCATCCCGCCTCGAAGCCGGGCTGCACCTCACCGCCACGGAATCGCCTCCCGAAAGAGTTACGCCTAATTGCTCACCAACCTGACCGAGCGTGAGCACCTCCGTCTGCCCCGAGTTCCCCCGGCGGCTGCAGCGGTGCCACCGACTCCGCGCCCCCCGCGCGGGGCTCTCCCCGCGGCCGCTCCCACGCGCCGCGCAGCTCCGCCGCCCCTCCGTGACGGAACGACCGCGGGCAGCCCGCAGCCCCCGCCTCCCTCCCTCCTTCCACCCCTCCTTCCTTCCATCCCTCCCTCGCTCCGAACGACCCAAACTTTGCGCGCAAGTGCTCCCCCTCTCCACGGTCCCCCTTAATGAACCGGGACACCCCCCCCCTACCCACACACACCGTACAACCCGGCCGCCTGCTCCCTACCTGCAGCCGCCTCGGCCGCCCGCAGCGCAGCACTCATCCTCCTGTGGCGGCGGAGCGATGCGCGCGCCCGCGGTTGAGCGCGCAGCCGACCCCGCGCGCAGCTCCGCGCCGCTCTGCGGCCCCTGCAGCCACCGCGCTACCGCATTCCCCCTAATAGCGGGGCGCGGCCTCGCCTGGCTGCATCCCCCCGCCCGGCCGGGGGCAGGAGGCGGTGCCCGGGAGGTGAATGCTGGAGGGAGTCCAGAGGTGGTGGGGCTTGGAGAACCTCCTGATGAGGATAGGCTGAGAGCCCCCGGGGCTGTGGGGAACGGGAGACTGAAAGTGGGTCTGATCGGTGCTGATCGATATCTAACGGTAGGAGTCAGGAGGATGGGGATGGGATCTTTTCATCCATTTTCAGTGACAGAATAACGGGCAGTGGGCACAAATTGGAACGCAGAAGTTCCATCTGAACATGAGGAAGAACTTTACTTTGAGGTGGCAGAGCCCCAGCACAGCTACCCAGAATGCTGGTGTACCCTCCTTCTCTGCAGAGATCCAAACCCACCTGGACGTGTTCCTGTGCAGCTGCTGCAGAGAACTGCTGTAGTGGGGCTGGACTGGGGGTGTGCAAAAGTCCCTCCTTGACTCCTATGGTTCTGTGGTTCTGAGACAGCATTTATTGCAGCCCTGACCTCTCACCAGCACTCCTGTGCCACTTATCTATGAGCTGCCAGACACCCTTATGGGCTATGAGACTGAGCCATACCCCGATTGCCCTTCTCGTGTTGAGTTGCTTCCAGTCTTCCCCTTTCTGGGGTTTAGGAGAACAGGAAGAGGAGCCATGCCAGCCCAACCTGCTCCAGTCCCATCACATCCCCATTACAACAATCAGCACAAAACGTTTGTCAATCTCAAGACTTGCATTTTTCCACTGTTCAGCTGTGGTGATGCTGGCATTGAGGCCCCAGCAGTTTTCTTACCGCTGTCTTACCTGTTTTTGGAGGGAGAAGTTTGGTAGGAAATGCACCAGGTTCACCCAGCCATTGGACTAAGCTACAGCTGGAGGACTGAAGAGATGGGGGTTTTGTTTCCAGATTCCTGCGTACTTTCAGCGGAATTGTTGAAGTCGAGGAGGTGGTCAGTTGGATTTGGGAAGGGACTCCGTGAGAAGCTTGAATGGAAAGAGCTTAACCGCACGATGCTCAGTACAAAGAGCATCAAATATGCAAATTCTCATCAGCAATCCCATCCAAACAGGAGCCGGGAAACGTCTGTAAAAGATGACTGCATGAGATCTGTCTGCAAACGCTGTTAATTTCTATTCCTTCACACAGATGGCTGAGCAAAAAGCCCTGGGATGCTGCAAAGGAGAGCGCTGGTGAGCTTGTGCAGAGCTGCTGGGGCTGTGTGCCTCCAAGCAGCAGGGAGCAGAGAGCTGGGAAGAAGGCAACAAAAGCAGCAAGGAGGGAATGCTGCAGGCACAGCCACAGCCAGGGACGGGCTGTGCTCAGCTCGGGGCCGGCATGGAAATGAGGTTTCCCTGTCACGTTACTCAGCAGCTACAGCAAGCATTGCTCTGAGAAAGCAGCATGCAGCATGGATTCTGTTTTGCTCAGCTGTTGTTCAGCTCAACTCAGAGGTTCATTTAATTGCAAGTCAAGAAGTCCCATGTGGTAATGAACTGGCTAAGAAAAAGCTACTTTCACCCTCACGTCTTGACAGTGGCATCAAAGTCTCCCTGCTTATGTACAGCAGAGCAAATTCCCTTTGCAGCTCTCATCCTTATGGGCTTGGAACCAAAGTATCACCCATGGTGCTAGCAAAGATCCCTGGAGCCAGGCATGCAAAGGCCCCTCACCCAAGCTGCTGGGGATGCACTCTGCTGCCCTTTGCACCCAGGCATGGCTAAGGGTGCCCACGTTAAGGTGCCTGCTTGACCCAAAATTCCCATGAGGAAATCACACCTACCCCATGTACTTACCCTTAAAAACCCCCAAACATGTAACTTCCAGGCAAGCGTGAATGCAAATGTCTGCCAAAAGAGAATTTTGACTTGCCCTGTCATCACCCTTCATCACAGCCAGGGCTTTTTTTCCTTTTTTTTTTGTGACTTTAGGGAAGTATTGGCTTTCTCAAGCAAGACATGTGTCCTCTGATGGCACCTACCAAAAGAGACCTCTGATCTCTGATGTAGTCAAGGCAGAGATATTTAATCATATGCATGCCCAGGAATAGTACAAGTTTCATAGGCGTAGATAAATGCTCTGACTTTTTGCATTGCAATCCTTTTACTTTAGCATTTGCCACCTGCAGATTTCATGGAGGTTGACACGTGCCAATACCCCAATTTTACCAAAAAGACAACAGATTTGAGGTGTTTGCTCTTTGGCACTCTCAAGTAGATCAGGTAGCAGGGGCTGCTTTCACATCATTCAAAATGATCCTTTAATAAATTGGATCCTTAAATAAACTACCAAAAAGATCTTGCTTCTCCTGGAAGTTTCCTTTTGGCCTCCACTACAAATATATATATATATATATATATATATATATATATCCTGATCCAGCAATCAAAGCAAGAAATTCCACCAGTCCTTGCAGGGGTGGCACAAACCACACCACAGTGCCTCACGTCCCAGTGCTCCAAGTACCCTCTGCCCCCATCATCCCATCTGAAAGCATTTCTCTTTTATCCCTGGGCTGGAAGAACAGGGTGGGAAGGCACAGTAGTGGCAGCAAGTTAGAAAGGATCGCTGAGATGCTTCCCCATAAAATGCATTGCATCACTGTAACATTCACCACATGCTCTTACACTGAACTCCAATCTTAAGATTAGTAAATATTAATCTGGAGTTACAACCACAGTGTACACAGCACCCACTTCATCCACTGAAAGAATAACTAAGTAGTTTTATGTTGCTTCCAAAAACACCACTTCTGATGGTGAAAGTCAAGAGTCATAAATAATAATTGCACTGTTTCTTCTTTCAGATGTGTTACTCCGGATGATTGCTCCAGAGGAAAACACAGATCTTATCTGAGTGCCTTGTATTCCCCTTCTGAAGCATTTCAGAGATCAAACTGTAACAGTTTAAATCGGAATAATAAAAAATATATTAAATATTGAGAGTCGCATCATCTGTTGTTGGTTGGAGGTGTTTATACCAGCAGCAATACTACAGCCATCCAAGAAAGAAGCAGGAATGATGTCTATTTCTCCAGTCACAAGTAAGCTAATTTTAAAAATGAACTACTTCCAGATGAGACTTTATTGTCCTGCTCGTGGAAATGGGAAGACGGTGGCTAGAGGGGAAGTCACGCTTTAATTTAACAAGAAATTAGTGCAAAACATACATCATGTGGATGGATGTTTTGTAGAAATAAAGATGCAAAATGCAGCCAAGGAATTATTTGCTGTGAATTATTCACTTAGTTCTGTCATTTTCTGAACCCTTATGAAGGTTCTGTGGAAAGCAGGAAAAAAAAAATAAAAAAATTCAAGCATATGCAAAGCAAAACAGCATCAAAAGTCAAAGAAGTCTCCAAGGGAGATGAACTTCAATGCCAGGAGAGAGTAAACAAATGGAATTATTTACAATATAACGTTATAATTTGCGATGATATTTTATTCATTATTTAATCACACACTGAGTCTCCCCCGTAGCCCGTGGTAGATGGTGCGGCCATTTTGTTCCACCTGCCACGTATCTATGTCAGTGGCGTCATTTATTTAAGGTCTGTGTGAACTGCACAGCATGCTGCCTTGTGTTTGCAAGCTCTCCCCACCCGCTAACGGGGCACACGGGCTGTGGGATGTCGGTGGGTGACGTGGCTGGGCACACAAAGTTCACCTTGTCTGCTCAAACTCAGCCTTAGATTCTGTTGCTATTTTCGTATCCTCCATGTTGAAGATGTCATTCCAGTATTCAAGTTCCTTTCAAGAATCTCACTATGGTACAATTTGCATAACCACGTGTATCAATCCGTGCTATGCTTAAGCACCTCTTGGCTTAATCCCCTAATTTGCAGGAAGGGGTGGGGGCAAGGGGTGTTTCTGTTCAGCAATGCAAGTCCAAGAAAGGAGGATTAGCCTAATCCAGCTGCTGCAGCTATTCAATTTGGAAACTAAGAATGATAAAACCAATTTTCCTAGTCTATCATGGTGATTGATTTGAGTCAAAAAAAAAAAGGGGGGGGGGGGGAAGGGAGGGGGAAGGAAATCAGGGTATAAATTAATGAAATCAGTGGAGTTATGTCAAGTGATACCACTGAGAATAAGGGCCTGCATTGGAAACATCCCACTATTGCTGTGAAGGAAAGTCAATCAATTATTAGAAACTATATCACGATGAGTTTATCAACGCACTTTATCCCCTCAAGCACTACTTTTCAAATACCAGGTATCACTTGTACTGCCACTTAAGGAAGTGAGGAGCAGTGAGGATGCTTGAAGCATCGCCAGGCACTCAGCAGAGCCAGGAAAGGAAGGTGGCACTCCGCTGTACATCCGAACTCATTAAGGAGATTCCCAGAGCTGCTGGCTGACACTGGTCCAGGATCTGCTCTCGCTGCCAGTTCCACCCATGAGTAGATCCCCACCAGAGAGTTTTGAGCTCCCTTCCTGCTTTTCCTGCTCTCAGTGTGTTCTCGCTGCTGGTTCCCACCAGCACAATTACGTGCTCTGTCCCCTTCCTACTGCATTGTCTTATATAATAATATAATTATAATAATTAATAATAATATAATTATAATATTATAATAATAATGGCGGTAGCGAAGTCTGACAAAATGCTAGGTCCTTCAGATGGTGATTGCTGAAAAGGAACAAATGCAAGCCCACAGGCTGTGAACAACCCCTTGTTGCATTATGGGGGTGTCATACTCAGCTTGACTTAACTTCCCAAATGCATTTGATCCTGGTACTGCAAACAGCCTAATGAAAACTGCATTAGCTTCATTTACTGTAGGAGATTTCTTAAAGGCTGATCTGTATTCCTCTAATAACCCATCCCCACCTTCCTCATTTAGGGTGTGCATGGAGCCAACCGAGACCTCAGCACAGGCTCTGACACTGACAAATGCCTCTTTTTGATCACTTCAGGTTGTGTGAATCCATTGCATACACATCAAAATCAAACACAAAGTAAGGGGAAGCGTTAATTAAAGCACATCAAACACAGACTTGACAAGACTATGATTTAAGTATAAAACTGCCTTGAGAACCATGATTCAATATTTTGAATTGTAACCCACTTTTTATGTCACCGTACAGAACAGAAAAAAGAGAACGCTTCCACTCCACACACACATACCCTTCATCTGCTCTATTTCATCTTTCAGCTCTAGCTGGCAACTCTGTCTCAGTACCACCTATGAAAGAGGTGACACAAACACCTGGAAGAGTTGAAAGAGAAGAAAAACTGGTAAACAAGTTACCTTTTCTCATACCTTGTCCCCTAACTCCAAAGGCAGAAAGAGCAACACATCTTTCAGAGGATGCAGCTTTTCTTCTCCGGCTCCAAGGCTGAGAATTGTTCCACGCAACACTTTTGCAGGTATGCCTGTGACTCTTTAACAGAGATCATCCCAAATCACAGGAATATTTAAAGAAAAAAACAAGTAGGCACACACATGGAACTCATCACTTGCCTACTAGGAATTCATACTCTGATCATTAGGGAACAATGAGGGTTGATTTTCAGGAGGTTTACACTGGATGTAAATCCAATGTTTACATAAATGCTTTGGATCAGAAGTCTAGAGACTGAAAACTCTCATGAGATTCCTGATACTCTTTGCTTAAGCTTCTGCTAGAAACTCGAAGGAAACATGAAAACTAGAATTAAAAAAATAGAAATTAAGCAAACCTTTGAATCTACATGTACATATATAAATGACATAACCACTCCTCTTGTAGCCCATGGACAGCAACACGTCAGTGTGGTACAACAGAACAGTAACCCAGAAGCAAGCCAAAGGGCCAGCACTGGGTGTGGGCATATACGTCCCGTATTAATTTGTTAAGTGCTTTCTAGCCTATTTCCCATCCTTTAATGTCAGAAAGGCTTATGAGAACATAGAAAAGGCTGACCAAGCCTGGCCTTTGATACCAGGGGAGGTCAGAGACAAGACCTCCAAGTCAGGGCCTGTTGGGAGTACAATGTTAACTCTCCTCTAATACTGTGCCATTTCCTTTTATCTTTGCTCCACGTATATCCTCTTTCTTCCTCTTGATTTCAGGCTAGACGTTTTACTTTTTACACTTCTCTGTATGTAACGCTCTTCTATTTGCTTCTCTATCTGAAGAAATGAATGCCTTTTTTATCAGTAGAAATTGATCGCTTGCACTTCTGATGAAAATAGCTCTATCTGATGTTTCTAATTGTGCATCATGGCATCCCAAGACACCTACCATGTGATGCATGGCACTGCGATAAGGTGCTCTTACACAAGAATAAGATTTTCTCCCAGAGCAGCAAGAATGATTCCTGGAGTCCTCCCCACTGTTTGCTGGAAACACAGAGCTGGCCCCTGGCTCATTCTGCCATCTTCTGCAGTAGCCACAGCCTGAAGCCTTTGTATGTCCTCAGATTTACAATGAATTTACCACCAAGATACCTTCGGTGTGCTGCTCCTTACTTGGATGTGACAGGGAATGAAATTTAATTCACAGCAGAATTATTATTATTATTGAGTTGGATTCATCTGAAGGAGCACAAATGTCATGCTGTTACTCCCATACATCATTTCCCGTTCTTTGCCATCTTCATTCAGAACAATCTCAGCATCCTTTATTATTGTCTTCAAGTTTGCATCTGCTGACCCAGTTTAATTTTCCTATTTGCATCTTCATGTTACCGCATGCAAGTTATTGAAGTTAATGCATGTCATTTATCTTATTCCTTCCCCCAAAAATGTGTATATTTGGAAATCTGATATCCATTACTCTTTTTGACAGATCCTGGTACTGCTTGAAAATGCTCCACAAGACTTATCTGCATTGGCCACATTGATTTATCAGATTAATTTAACTTCTTTGAAGAGGCTCTCAGTAATAATCAGCTCTATTGTGTTCACAAAAATAATTCTAAACGAAGAAATGTTAATTAAGATCCAGGGTTCTGATTTGACTTATTGTAAAGATAAGGGAAGCTCCAAAATTCAGTTCTGTTTGGCTTCCAAAACCTCAAAGAAGCTCAGTGGTCCTAGAAGCAGAAGGCCACTTCAAACGCTCCTCATCCCAAACTGCTCTACTTGTTCAGACCTCTTCTCTCAATCTTCCCTTGCATTATCCTAAGGACAGAGCATACAGTGAAAGCATAAGTAAGGTAAGACTCTTCATTTCTTGGTGTAGGCAATATAATAGAGATGAAGGCTTCCAAACAACAGGGAAATATACAAATAGAAAAAAAAGAAAACTAGGAAATGCTAGAGAATAGGTGGATCCTTTCACAAATCACACCAACTGTATTAAGAAGTGCACACTTTTATTTTTCCAACTTTTCTCCATATTCTCAGTACCACCACCACCTGCTGAAGGATGCCTCACTGTTTTCCAAGTAAAACTGCGTTCACTTAAAATGAAGTGCTTTTGTAGTGGCTTCTCCTAATGCAAGCTCTGTCAGCAAAACTACACCCATGTGTCTATAGGTAGCGCCCTTTCAGGGATTTTCCAGCTCCCAGCAAGGAGAAAGGGCTCAGATACCAGTCCCTGTGGTAGCTACTTAGACAGAAGAATTGGTGAATTGCACTCTGCATTCAAAACATGCTTTGAAATAAGGTTAAAAATCAACAGTTGTGGGACTATCGGAGAGTCAATTACTGACTTCTTTATTTTTTCCAAAATAAAATAAAATTAGGAGAAGCACTTAATGCCCTGTCTGCATCTCAGTCATGTTAATACTGAATCACATGCAGTCTGTAAAGGTCTTCCACAACAGAGATTTGAAGCAGCCCTGATAAATAATTCAGATGATTTATGTAATCAGTTTAGAATGCAATACACTTCTTTTTCTTGATAATTTCAGACATGAGTGCCTGTTATAAATGTAATACTTAGTTGGAGACAAGCTTCGTATCAAACAATTCTTGAAAAAAAACAACACGGTATGAAAATGGATGTCTAGACACTGTGTGGATTTCTGGGTGAAGAGGCACTCTTCCCAACTTGTCTCACTGCACACATTTCACACTGATTGCTGGACCAATTGCTGAGATGAGGCTCCAGATCTGCTGCCTGCTCCTCCTGATCTTGGCAGCTGAACACAAGCAGAGACTTTCCCACACCATCTCAACTCACTTTTCTGGACTCGCATCGTATTTCAGAGGCAGGATCCATATCCAGGCTATTCTGATGAGACAGGGCATTGGATTGCACAGTCACTGTTGTCACAGCCAAAGGCAGTGGTGGACATGAATGATAGGCAAACACATCTCCCCAGTTTTTCAGAAATGGCTCTGAAACATTTTTGTGCTTCACTGTCACAGTTCATTTCAATATTGCAACTGACAAAAAGGAAACAAAGGAAATGTTAAGGTTGGTGTACTAGCCCAGTCTGAGGGTCTGTCTGTGAAAGATCCTGCCTGCTTTAGCCAAGATCAACACATGCAGCTCTGTCATCCATGTGGAAAGGGAATGGTTGATGCTCAAACAACCCAGAGAGAGTGAAATGAACATGCAGGAAGGAGATTTCCTCCATAACTAGCCCTGTAGCTGAGAGATAAAGAGGGCAGAGAGCAAAGTCTGTTCTGTTCAGGGAACAGCTTTGTATCACAGTACTCTCAGAGGCTTTTGTCTGAATTAATAAACAGTGCCTCGAGGGAAGAGGTTGGAAGCAACTTTGGCAAGATGTTAGCCCTTCCTTAGTTGAGGAGACAAGCCAGCAGCCATACGGCACTTATGGGATAATCTGCCCATAGGGAAGCTTCTTCTTAGCACTCATTAGTTAGAGGTGGGTTTATACCCTGAAGCACGAAGCACAAATCTGGGAATTTTAAAAGCATTAGTAATAAGAAATCCACAATTAGCATTGTTTCGGCTCTTTTTAATTGACCATAATGCAAATATATTTAAAATGTCTGAAAGATACTTGAAAGAAATTCCTCTCTGCTGGTATCATGTTTAAATCTGTTACAATGCCCAAAGAAAATTAACTCATGTCTTAAATAATTCATGCATTTATTGGGTCAGAGGCTCTTTCAGATCTGATGCTCTGCCAATGGAAATGGCAGAGACACAAATGAGAAATCAGACAGGAGCATTACCCATGAAGTTTGAAGCTGGATCAAATCCCAGGCCTCTTGACGTGGGACATGTATGGATGAAAAGCTTGTTTTCAGGTGTGCTCCTCCCAAAAATCAATGAAGGTTTTTCCTTGCAAGTGCCCTGCATTCAGGTCATATTAGTCACAAGCAGAGCTACACAGTTCAGCATAGTAATAATAAATTGGGAAAGATATCCAAATGCAGGAAGAGTTTAACCTATCCACAGCGATGTGAAGACCTTCTGCAACAACATCAGTGAACAGACAACACTGACTTCTAAACCTGAGACTTGCAGGTCTGATTATAAAAATCAGCACAGCAGCTATGGGCTGCACCATGCAGGTGCACTGAAATGCCAATCCTTCAACAACACGTACCAATGACATTCAGTTCCCTTTGATAGGCTGGCGACAACTTAACACGCATTGTAATGAAGTGGAACTAGCTGAGGTGTGCCAAGTAATTTAGCTTTTGACATAACTCTGCTAATTCACCCCAGCTGTGGCCTTTAGCACCCCCAGGTAGCCCTTCCCTGGATCTCATATAAAAAATGACTGCCCATCATGATGAACCCATGTGGTTGGTTTATATTGCAGACAAATATCTGCTAGAGATGAGGTCAGGGCCACTGAACTCACTTTATTCGTGACCCTAAGCCAGTTTAGACCTTTGTTTTTAGAGATGAAAAATGACTGCATTAACCCATGCACTGCTAAGCAAGAAGCAGCTTTCTGCTATCATGCAGTCAGCACAACACAGACCAGGACAAATACAGTGTACAAAGGTTGAGCTAAAGTCCTGGAAGGGGAACTTTTAGATCAGCTGTTACCAGTGAATTCTCTCTGTTGGAAGCACTCCAGGGATAGTTGATTAATTCAACCAGGGCATTGCAAAAGACATGGATAAGCAATCCAACATCCATTTGGGAGAGGTGGTAATGCAGCACTACACTGTTCCGAGATAATCAAATGTCAGCCTGGCAACTCTGCTGATATGATCATTAAAGATGGGCTCAATTCCATGAAAACTCCCAGGTTTTTCATCCCTTGAGATGGAAACAGCTTTACCCCACTTAGAAGAAAAATGAATATTTTGCATATATAAAGCTCTTTTATCCCCAAGGACTTCACTCAATACGGACTAGATTTTAAAATAGACTTCCAGCAGTTGCCTTTGGAGTTGTGAACAATTACGATACAGACTGCCCTACAAAGCACGGGGAAACCTGCTTGGAGATGATCTCAGTATAATCATGAATGCACAAAGAGCAAAAGGATTATAGCCCTATTGCTTCTCACCTGCAAAGATTGGGTACATGTAAGAAAGTGATACGCAGAGACTTGAACAGAAAGATGGAAAGTAATTTTTCACTAAGGACAAAATTCTGTAGGCTGGTAACTTCCCAGCCACTGAGCAGCAACTAGCCCAGTTTTTTGACAAAGGAATGTTAGTATGTGGTCACAGGATCCTGGGGCTCCTAACGAGATTTCCCAGTGTATTTTATATAGAGAATTTTCATGCAAGATCTATCTTTTCCAGATAAAAGCGTGTTCAACTGGATGAGTGACTGCCCCAAACAGAAACACGAAACCTATCAGAAAGCTCTTCACACCTGGTTCTGACTCTATCATACTTAGAGCGCTTGCTACAGTCTGTTTAATAATTCCCATTACAGATAAGTACTTCTTAGGTGACCTGGTTCTAGTGCTTATCATTCCTATGAGCCTGCAGATACTGATTAATTCTAGCTCTCCAAGAAGGCATTGGCACCAAGTCAGGGAAGTTGAAGAACACCAGGAGAATGCCTGGAACACCTACATTTCTTTAAAAAAGGCCATGAAGAGAACAACTCTTGGAAAAGCTCATTAAATACAAAAGCAAATACTAATTACGTACCTAGCACAATTAGTTCTTCTTTCATAGGATATTCTTTAATCCAACCACTTGATCTAATCCACCTGCATAATAAATGTGTTATTATGTTAAAGGAGGTAAAACAGTACCTTTCTCACTGCTCTAATAGAAAGCAAGCAGTGAGTTATTTTGCAGTGAAGCAAGAAAAGCACATCTATTTTCCATGCACGACATATGCTAACTGAGAGCACATTGGACAGCAGCTACGTTATCATTAACCAGCATTTATAAATGAAGGTTCACAGGAAGAGTAATGAATGCTGCAGCATTTCTTTTAACATATTCTCCCATTACATATCTATACCAACAACCTCCCAGGAAAATAAGGAGGTCAAGAGAACAGTCAAAGTTGACAATGTTGAATTTCAAAACTACTATTATTAAACACGGTAATTCGGAAAGCAAGAACTGGCAGAAGAACTGCAGTGTGCCAGTTAAACCAAAGGTGACCAAGGCCAACAAAGGACTCGAGCACGTCCATCACTCAGGGAAAAAGGGCAGAGAAAGTAAAAATTGGACTGAGGCAATCTCCAGCTCTGGTGTATTTACAGAAAGGGAGGAATGAGTAATATGCCGAGTGAAAATGAGTATATAAAACAAAAAAGCAAAGTAAAATGAAATGCTGCACCAAACGCATCCCCTAGCTCATAAATACAGATGCTGGAACCGCAGAAGGCTGCTGGTTTGAGTCACTTCAAGGTCTCTTGTGTGCAAAAACTGATATACGCAGTACTGTGGTTTCACACGAACTTATAAATAAAGGGCTCCCAAGAACGGTGTAAATAAAATTTACCAAAAAAAAAACAACAACACCCAAGAACACCCCACAGATACAATGCCTAAGTGGGAAGAGCTGATTTTTAAGAGTAAGAACTCAGCAGCAAGAACTTTCCAGAAGCATATGGCCATAGCAAATGGGTAGGTCTCCTGAGAACTCCTCCCCAGAGCAGCTTCTGATGGCTGCACCTCCAGCAGGTGGAATTTTTGGTGGGACTACTGCAGGGGTACATCCTGACAGCACGTTGAGCCACCCAAGTGCACACACATATGCATTAAGGCCAGCAGTGATGCTCCGTAGAATCACAGCACAAAGGGAGTTAGCAGCTCCCTGTAGCAACTTGTCGAATAAAAGTTGCTTTGCCACTGATTTTCTCCTTGGCCGTTGTTTGTGGCAACTTACAACAACAATTTACATAAGCAAAAACCAGGAATATACGCCTTACGTGCCTTCCACAGCTCGCAGCCCACTGCACAACGCGTCCAGTTTCCCATCCTTCTGAGAACCCTCAGAGCAACAGGAAAAGAGAACACAATTTATTGAAGCAGGCCCAGAAGCCCCCAGATGGCAGGCAGTCACAACAGTCGTAAGAAAGAAATAACACAGCTAAGTAAAAAGAAAGCTTACACAGCTACTGCTAAACTTACCAAATAACACCCTCCCCTTCAAGGCTTGAACTGAAAATGGAAGAACTACTCAGAAGCAAGCAAATAGAAATGAAAATCTTGAGGATAAACTCAGAGCCGTGTCCTCGTTCCCATAGTCTTAATGTACAGTCACAGGGCTGGCAGAGCAACACAAACTCAGCGTATTTGGGATTTCAGGATGTTTCTCCACCACCTCTAAATAGATTCAATTAAATGTCTTTAAAAAGAGTATCGGAATTCACCACTGGAGATGCAGGCATGTGCCTGTGTACTATAGCAAATAGACAATGGAGCAGTAAGTCCTGGAGTGCAAAACCTACATTTCCTGTTCATTCGGACTGAAGGACACAGAGTTTTTACAGGGTAGCAGAATATATTGCTTAAACAAATGCTGACTTAATCTTAAAAGAAAAGGCATTTTCCCTTCCTCAGTGTTTGCTGAACCCTTTGTTAAAGTAAGCACACAAAAAAAAATGAGTTCTCAACAAAAATTTTGCTCCCTTCTCTCTGGAACTGGTGTCTTCCAGCCTGTATTTACAGCATGGAAACATATCATGCAAGACATATACCAGCAGTTATTGTTATTAGGCATAGATTTGTGTTTTGAGTTGTTGCTGTAGCAGTGTAATGATTCCCTGAAGGCCTCAAAGCCCTGGCCATGCTGCACACAGGGCATGTTGCAAGGATGCTATGCTGAGGAAGATGTGAGATTAATGCAACATGTCTTTGCTTTTTGATTTCTGAGGCAGAAATGGAAGAAGTTCCAAATCTTTGGGAAATTAATTTTGTTTTTTGTTTTTTCTATCTTTCTTCCCCTACCTAAAAATTCTAAACTCCTCAGTGCCAAGTGCACACCAGTACTGAAAGCCTGAAATTCTGAAGTCTTCAAGGACAGAAACTCAGTTCCCCTTCCAGGTCTGTTTCGAAGATACGATGTCAGGATGTGATAGCAGCTAACCTGCATGGGTACTGCTGAGAAGAGCTTTCAAATATTCACGCAACTGCTATCGCTGAATAAGCGTTGTAAGTGCTAACACAGCATATCTGACCTTACATCTGCTCCCTATTCAGCCTATTATTGGCTTTAACTAAGTGAAAGGCAGAAATGAGATGTCATTTAAGATGGATTCTCTTACATTTTTTCTCTTGTAGCATTATCTGGGATTCACACATATTCACAAGCAGAAGATATGTGCTTGCTTTAGGAGGTCTGACAATCTGATAAGAGATGTAACACTTAACACATTAGCCAAAATGTTATACTGGCCTGAATTCAAGGCAGTGTTCAGCAGAACATTCCTAATACCTGTCATTATCATCATTTGAGACTGATAAAACAAAAGACACACAGCCAAAACTCAAGTACTTGATACTTTTCCATACAGACACAGGGGCTCCTGCTTCAGCAGAAGTGATGCTGCCTAGTTACACCAAGTCATATCAGCAATCAGCCCCATTTCTCCATGCTTCTCACCAAATTCTCACCTACAGCTGAATCTTCCCCATTCTCTAAAGATGCTCTACTGGAATCACATCAGCTGGATGGAGGAGGCAGCGAGGATTCTCGTCTCCTAGTTCAGCACTGTTACCATAAACCTCTCACAGATGCAAGTGCTATTCCATCTCAGCTGCAGGTGGTTGATATCTAGAAGAAGCAGTTAAAACCAAAGCTGAGCTCTTAATTTGCTATTAGCTCACCAAGGTATATTTTACTCTGCACGCATTGTTTATTGTGCAGAGCCAAGGCAAAAACATAGAAGAGTTTAAAGAATAGCTTCAGAACCAAATGTCACTTTATAGGACCCTTCCAAACATTCACTCCCAGCTCTCTTTAAGAAGCAGCAGTGTCAGGATGTTTTCTTTATGTCTGTCTTTATGTCTGTGTCTACTTTCACAGTCAGCTCTTAAATCACTTCTCCCTACTTCAAAGTGAAGAAATAAGTAGAGTCATATACTCCTCACAGCAGGCCTTTTCTGACTCCATTTTATGATGCTTTGGACTTCCCCAGAGCCAATGGAGTGAGGAACAAACACAGGATATTCCCTCTTCCTCTTCTCCATCCTCAAGCCTTCATGTTCCCATTTTGGACAGAGCTGAAATGCCAGAAAAGCTCACAGGTTCACAGCACATCCCACAGCCTTAACATCTTCTTTATCGGGTGGAAACTAAAAGGCAGAGCATGCAATTAAGGAATGACAGCTCCGTGGGCACTGTAGAAGCAGATCAGCACAGCATGGCAGAATTTTGGACCAGCTACATCAGGCTAACCCCTCCTTGCTGTGAGTGGGCTAGGTGTCCATTAGCAGAAAGATTAGGTGCACCCCTGGTGCGTATCTCTCCTGAGTTAGTTTCATGCTACAGAAATCCACTTTGTGCACTCCAAGATCCACAGTGCATTGAATGAGAGATTGCCTTAAAAGCTCACTGCTGACCTGAATTAAAACATCAGGGTAAACACCCACCTGGCAAACAGAATTTTCCTCTGTATCCAGGTGCGGTTTTGACCTGATTTACAACACAACATAATGAAGTCTGAGTAGTTCCAGTTTCCCAGTGTTAGTCACTACTCACTGATTAAAGAAATATCATGCTTAAAGAGCTGATGAAATGAGGTCAACAGGTAAGGAAGAAGAAAAGGATGGAAGCAACTTACAAATTCAAAAATCTTAGGAGCCCTGAGTTACTTTCATTAAAATGTTTTACTAACAGAGAAAGAAAATCAGCATTAGAAACAAGTTTTCAGAGCCATTCTTTTTTAAACTTTATTTTGGCTTTTAACTCTTTTTTTTTTTTAATTAGTGCTTCAGTGGCAGATGTGATCAAAGCTTCTCTTTCTGAAGCGAGGAAATAAGCTTACTTCAGCTATCTCAGTGATAGATGCATTTCCAGTGCTTCCACTCTCAGTCCCAACCTAGAGGCAACTGATTTATTGTCTTTCCAGAATGCCTTTAACAGCTGTCTTTGGGTTTTGTGTAGTTATTTAACATTCAAATTTTCATTTTATGCATTAATAATCCCAGTAGAGGTGCTTCTTTACCACCTTTCGGTTGTGGTTTGCAAAATAATTTACAGATGCTGAGACTAATTATTGCCCATGAGGTTCTGCTCTGCCAGGACACACTGCCTTCCCTGCCCAGTGACTGCACAGAGCAGTAATTCACTCAGACTGATACTGGATGAACCTGGAAGACACCAGCAAGGCCTTGATGCCATAAGCACCCGCACACAGAAAAGTGCCTGTGCTGCAAACAGATTATTGAAAGCAAGGAAGAAAATGAGCACAACCCTTTCTTTGGGTCACTCCTGGCATAGATTAGAATGAGCCTAGGAAGGTTTTGAGAATGTGCAGCTGGAAAAAAATGAATCTTAAGAGTAACTAACAGCTGTGTGGCAGACTAATGAGGAAAATATCAGCTGTCCAAAGGCTAACACCCATCTGCACAGATACAGTGGTATCGCATGGAGGAAGGGATAAGGACTGCACAACTGCAGCATCCGAACTTACAGCACGCAGGGAGTGCACAGCACATGAAATATAAATTAAATCTGTATGCACACTTGGCAAATAAATAAAATATTTAACCACTTAAGGAGATAAGAAATAGATGGATGCATAAAAAGAGGATTACGCTGCATAAAGATGAACTAAAGCTGGAACTCCTTTGGGGGTTAAAATCCATTCTTGATCTCCAGTCTCCAGTGTTATACTTGATCTCTCTCACTCTGATGTGAATGAAGGTTAGTTAAGTCAGTTACAAGCTCAACTGAGCATCTGAACTGGGCTAACCAAGCCTGCTCCCTATTTTGTCCCTGGCCAAATAGCAACACACAGGAGATCCAGCAGTTGTCAGCAGAACAAACAGCCCATGGGGGTCAGTCCTCCAGTCTCCCTGCCTGGGAGTGCTGGCAGTGCCAAGCACATGTTGATGTGACAGAACAAGAGAGCAGCAGTAAGTCCCAGATAGCTTACTGTTGTCTTGGCCATCTAATAAACTCAAGTTTCAAAAGCAGAATCGAACCCGAGAGCAAAACGTTTGCTGTAAGCATGAAAACAAAATCTATGCATGTTTTTAATAAATAAAGCCAGTGGCAGTTACATACCTGAAGAGAGGCATTTTCAGCAAGAGATGCTAAAAAAAAAAAAAAGAACTATCAAAAAACACTGTTCCTATTTCCACTAACCAAAGAGAGCATAAAAACACCTACAGATGCCTTAACTATTGAAGGCTCGGCAAATGAGATGCCAGACTTTGCTCAGATATAGAAATAGATACTTCTAAAATCATTTTAAGATCATTCTAAATGTATACACAATTTAAATAAGCTAAAATACATGATCTTAATATCAGTACTCAGTTCAAGCAAATATCCCTCTCAAATAGCAAAGGACAGAGGGAAACACACAGCCTGCATTCATAGCATGCTTGTTCAGACAGCCATAATTTTTCCCAGATTACAACCTGCTCTCCATTTTTTACTCTCTTCAGGTTCAAGTTATGCTAAAGCAGGGATGCATGAGGAAGAAAAGGCCTCATTTTACAAAGCACAGGCAGCCAGGCTAGGTATGATGGCAGCCAAGGCAAAAGCAGGGTATCCTGTTAGAGCCAGGCACCAGGGGAACAGAGATGCAGCCAAGGTAGATCAAAATGCAACCCAAGGCCCAAGAAACAGCTCAAAATGAAAGCAGAGAGCTCAGCTGCTGCCAGCAGAGGAGCACTTATTTTACTTCCCAGAGGCCAGGTGCAGTGGAAGCTGCAGGCCTGATGAAACCCTTAGAGAGACTGTTAAGGAGACACAGATGGAAAACAACTCCAGCCCACACCTGAGCATCCTCAGCCCTCACCTCCCTCCTGCTGCAGGAGGCAGTTCTGGAGATGATCTACTGACGTCACGTATCATAGGGACCACTAGAGAACATGAGCAAACCTCCTGCTGGCTCCAGCTCACTGTCTCATTTCATAATAGCAGTTAGCCTTGCCTCCTTGTGGTTACGTCAGTCCAGTCAGTGAGAGAGCCAGAGGCACACCCTACTTCACAGCTCCAATTTGCACAGGGAAGGCAAGCACATTTGTGGCTTCTTCCTCATCTAAATTCACCTGAATCAGACCCTCAGGCTGCCTGATGATGGTCAGTGCAAGCTACAGCAAATCACAGAGCTCTCTTTCTCATCAGGACTTCCTACCCAAATGTAAATGCAGAACAAAGCAAACCTCTCATCACAGCACTTCTGCTTAGCTGCTTACTGAACACTTCTTTAAATGAAAGCTGTCCCATGGACATCTCATTCAGTAGCAGCAAGGACACAGAAGGGTTAATGTGACTGGTATCAGAGTATGGCTCCATGAACAAACCGCTGCAGGGTTATGGAGTGCAGCTCCACAGCACGTTAGCTGCTCCACAGCTCTTCTCCAACATCCCCTGGAGCGACTTGTTCATACAGCCAGAATGCTGGGAGTGTGCTGGCCTGTTAGCAGCAATGCGTGCTTATTGAAAGGAGCAGATGTTAAGAATGGTTTAAAAGGTTAAGAATCACAGCATGCCTGGAAAAAGAAAGGAAATACACAGATTATCCTCTTAGTTAGCAAGATGATTGCTTGGTCCCCTCGAAGGCCCGGTTGTATCCCTCATTGCTGGTGGCAACAATAGCTGCAGAGATGGGGGACACTGGGTGGGGAAGCAATGCAGCGGCAGGGGGAAACTTGTGATCTTCAGGCCATCCTTCACAAAGTAACAGAAACAAGGACAGAGGTTCTGAGCCTCTGACCTCTATAGGAGATAATAGAATCATTAAGGTTGGAAAAGACCTCTAAGATCCTCAAGCTCAACCCACCCCACCATACCCACCACCCATGTCCCACAGTGCTACACCCCCACAGTTATGGATATCCTCAAGGGACAGTGACCCCCCCACTCCCTGGGCAGCTTGTACCAATGGCTGATAGCTCTTTCAGAGAATAAATGTTTCCTAATGTTCAACCTGAACCTCCCCTGGTAACTTAAGGCTACATTAAAACCTTAAGAGATGTTTAAGGGCAGTTGGAGGCTGCCAAGAGGAGGTGTCTGATTGCTACAGAAATATTTACTCCCTCTTCAGGAAAAAGGCGGTGAATCACACCCAAACTCCTCAGGCTGGACCGAGGCCACAAGCTATGAGTCAACATATACTATGTAAAGTCTGTCTGTGCATCCAGCTGCTATCAGTAGAAAAACGTTCAAGGCCTAGTAAAGTTAGCACACAATTGTGAGAACTTGCTCTCAGGAAAAGGAGTGCAAAGGCCCTTGACCAGGAGCAGGAAAGTGCCAGCTCAGCGCCTCTTTCCCGCCATGTATCTCTGTGCTCTGGCTTTCCCTGCTGGCCTCACCTCCAGCTCAGCTCCTGTCTTACTAAAGCACTGCAAGGAGCTGATGGACTTGAGATTTCTAAAACTTTCTCAAGAGTTAGGGTCACATACAAGTCTTACTTAAAATCACACACCAAATAAACCTTTCCAAATCAAATTATCTTTTTTTTCCTGAGGTCAATCAGTGAAACTGCTCCTCTTCCTGACCCTGCAGACTGCTTTGTTTGCAGTCCCATTGACTCCAACACTATTACTGTTTCAAATTGCTATTAAGGCAGTGAATCTAAAGCAGTGCTGCTTTTTCATGGAACCCAAAGACCAGGTGCATCTTGTTCCATACTGAATTGCACAAAACAAGCTCCGAGCAGTCCAATGATCACCAGCCACATGACAAAGCTGGTGGCCACCCCTCTGTGCCCACTCCTGCCTCTAAGCTGGCTCCTCTCTTGCACCCATTTCCCTGTCCATGTTATTTCTCACCTGGCTGCTCCCCAGTGAGGATTGCTGTGCAGCTGTGCCACTGTCTGTGCTGAAATACAAAGATGGGCAAGGTCAAGTGGAGGGGTTAAGGGCTGCTTAACCTCCTGGATGCTCCGGGTGGCTGCAGCCTGGGTTGCTGTATTTCACGTGTCAACCTCGCTCTCCCACATAAATCAAGATCAAAATGTTCTGTTTTTAGGGAGAAAACAAAAGATGACATTTAAACATAGGAATTAATTACAGACTTGGTGTTAAAATGTGAATCTGTTAATTAAGCCGGATAATTGCATTTTCTTAATATATTCTGCAGGTATTACTGCATGACTTCAGCTTGTATGATGTTACAGCAGGGCCTCCCATCAGATCTTACCACAGTAGCAAACACTGGCAGGGCAGTAATGGGCCCTTACTCACAAAAGAAGGAAAAGGAACCCAACAGAAATGATGCTCTTTCCTTACAGAGCTTCCGTAATGAAATTAGGACTTCTAACACAGAGCTATAAAGAGTGACAAATCTCTCCTGCAATTCTTAATTTGTGTTAACCCCTTGACTCCAGCAGGTCTGAAGCTCTGACATTAAGTGCTAATGCATTTAGCATTAAACATACACACTAAATGCATTAGAATTATGCCATGCTAATGGAAGCATTTATGGTTTGTCAGATAGGTCAAGTATTTACTTCATTTGGATGTTTTCTACAAGTAAGGCAGTGTTTCTGCATACCAGCCTTGTCAGAAACATACCGATCTTTATTCGGGGAAATTGCAACCCACTATCCTGGATCTCATTGTTCTTTTTCTCCCATCTTACCAGCTGAAGGCTGGAGTTTGAAAGCTTACTCTAATTAACAAAGCTTGTGATCTGTATGTTTGTTTATGAAGAATACAACCTTTGTTTTGTCACACCTCTGAAGAAGTACCCTTTGGGCTTATAGTACAAGGAGCTAAGTGAATGCTATGTACGACCTATTCTGAGCAAAGTATGACAGGAGAGGTAAGTCTGCTCCTTCTGGTATCTGAGTTCAGGGCTTTAAAAGAAGTAAGAACGGAAATGGGAGAAATGAGCACTGCAGAGCATTCACATGGTAAAATATTATCCCCATAATATATGATGAAGTGCTCAGTCAAACAGAGACATGCTATACTTTTTAATACCCAGTGATACAAAACGAAGTGTATTGCAGCATGCAACATACATAAACCCCGTAAGCCTTACTGCCCTGTGGGTGAGGAGGTGACCTCACCCTGTCTGACCACCGCAGCTCCCATCCTCTCCACTGTATATATTGGTATTCCTATGCAAAACCATAATGCTATGTCTCCTTTTAATGCCTTGCAATTAGCCATCTAAATCGTTAGGAATCAAGCATAAATCATCCTAGTAGCCACAGAACACATTCTTTTTTTTTCTCTGGATTTCAAATTACATGGGCAATAGAGATCTCATTCCAGAAAGGATTTGACACCTGATTTAGAGTTGCCATGCAGACAGATTAGGCGAATATCTATGGGAGCAACATACGTGGCACAGCAAACACTCCGCAGTGACATATTATCAGGTTTGCCCAGGGCAGCAGAAGCTGAGAGCTGACAATGGATGGCATCTGAATGTTCAGAACAAACCCCCAAATATTGCTCATTATTCATAGCTGACAAAGCATCACTAAGACATGCTGCTTTTGATTTCTACCTGTCAGGCTATATTCTGACCTCTGTGATTCACCCACCTGGAAAACTCAAAGAGACAATTTCATGATGGGAGAAATAAGCCTGCAACTGTATTTTTGCAAATGGGAGAGCACACAGACTGGTCTGTGTTGTTCCTCACTGACACTTTTCCCCATAAGCTGTCTATTGGCAGTGCCTGACTTAGACCTAACTCCTCACTTTCTTCTCTAAAATGCTCTGTTTATGGTGAAATATACGACTTGATTCAAAAGCTCAGTAATTGAACATTAAAGGACAATGACAAACTTAAAGAGAAAAGCACAGGCAGAGCTGGATCTGCTCAGCCCTGCTCACTCCCTCTTCTTCCCTAGCTCCCATTGCCCCATAGTAGTGCTGTGACATCCAAGGGAAACCACAGGGAGCCACCTCAATGGCAAACACAGCACACTGGCAGCTCCTGGGAGCAGAAAACACCAAGTGAGCACTGCAATATCTGATGAGAAGGCTTTGCCTCACCCCACAAACCAGAGCTGAAATGGGACAAACCCTCTCCCTTCTCCAGCCTAGCCAGAGCATTAGGAAGGAAAAGATGTCTGTCTTCCTTACTCTGTGTGGCAGAAAACTTTTTGTGGCATGAAATCACCCTGTTTGTAGGCTTCATCCCCAGCCCTGCCATCATATCATGCAGATGCTCACTGGGGAAGAGAGCATCCTGCATGCAGGGCTTGGCACAATGGGGTTCTGCTCTTGCTGGGCTCTTCAGAACAACCATAAACATGATCAGGAATAATAATCTCCACTTAAGTTACTGCAGGTATTTTTAGGCTAATGCCAAGCTTAAAAGCATAATTCATTCACAACAATGAATAGAGCCAGCAGAGCATCAGTAATAATCCTCTCACATTACAGAAGGCATACTGAGACGTTAGAATAGTGTGGTGACGATAACTCCTCCTCATTACCAACTGCAAGCAGCAATCTGTATGAGATATCTTTTTCAACATCAAAAAGCACAGAGATCAGTGTGCAGGCAGGGGCAAAAGATGGAGATGGATGTCTTACAGAACTGAGTTTTAAGGTAGGACAGTTGCTATAAGCAAAGAAAACCAGTCTTTGGAAACTGTTGAAAGGAGAAGGAAACTGTTGAAGGGAAGGAGGGAGGGAAGTGGGAAGGGAAGGGAAGGGAATCATCTGCTAGTTTCATACAATGAAAAAGAATAACTCAGCAAACTTCTTTAGTCAGCATATTGTCAAGTAACCTGAATATAAAAGTAGCTCTGAAAAGGACTGCTTATGCTTTAGCAATAATCTGTCTTTGCACTCCCTGATCACTATGCAGCCTGTTGTTCCTACACCTGTTCTGTTTCCTCCAAGAGTTTCCATTGACTTCCTATCCAGCAGCTCTTCTATTATCCAATTTCATGGCCCTAGCTTCATTTCTCCAAGTCAACTGCATTAGTATTGCATGTGCAAGAAAAGGAGGCTGTATATTTAAAGAACCCACTGTGATCCACTTGGCCCTGTTATGCCATACCCACACCACACAGCCCTCCTGTTCCCCTCTTGTTCACCTCCCCAGGCACAGCACAACTGTGCTGCTGCTTGCCTCAGTGACCAAATGATTCCCACATGCAGGAACAGTTATAAACACCATTCAAACTGCAGCTGGAGAGCACTCATCCTTTCTAGCAGCCACAGGTGTGCCTGCTCTCTTTTTAAATGCCACATTTCAATAGTTCATATTTTCATGTTAGACTTCACCCAGCCAGAAACCCCAGGAATGTATAAATCAATGGCTAAATGCAACCTCATGTAATTGGGTTTCTGTAATGGCACAGGATGGTGAGATAAATTATATCCGATGCTGAGGTCTGGGGAGTGGGATGTGTGCTGATAAAGCACTGGGTGACCACGGGGAACACCTTGTGCCCCAAGTAGCCCATAGAATACAAGTCTATGATGCAAAAAGAGTAAAACAAAATAAAATAAATTGTCCTCTCTGCGTGTGATGCCTAGAGAGTTACGCACTGCTATTCAACACCTAAATTAGCAGTTCCCACTCTTTAAAATGAGCTCCATTTGTATTGATTTCCCTTCCTCCCCACTGCTCCTCGGAGCCAAAAGGAGAGCAGAGGCAGGAGGCCATTAGAAACTGCAGAGCTCTGAGGCTGCTGGGAGGGAAGGGACCAGGGGGTTATTGGGTCACAGGTCTGGTCACCAGCCTGGCAAATGAGGGAGCAGCTCCAGCAGCACTCAGTCATGCAGCTGGAAAAGCCCTGCAGCACTGAGAAATTCTGCAGACACTGTGGGAGAAAGGCAGGAGGGAGCTCCAGCTATAGCACATGCTCTGCTTCTGTCCCACAGGAAGGAGGGAGCCTCTGTCCTACCTTTGCACTCTCAAGTCCCACAAGCAATGCACATCCCAGGGATTGAGAATACCCGCTTTATAGCAATTCTGGGGAAGAAACATTTCTGCTATTAATAAAAGAAAAAACAACACGCAAACAGAAATGCTCAGTATAAGAGGGCATAGCAGTTGCTTAGGGCAGGTAACTCGTGCTTCCAGAACGACTGCACAACTACTGGTAATTAATTCGTAGCATTTCCTTAGGCCACCATCAATAATTTTCATGTTGGCATCAAACTACTGAATCTGGGATTTCTGCTAATGGTATCTTTTTGGATATGAAACATAAACGTTTTGCACCCTGTTTGGAAAAGCAGCAACTGTAGGCAGCACAGCTGGCACTGTCACAGAATCGAGCACCTTTTGTGAGTAATGAATAGCTTTTGAAAAATGTCATGTAAGCAAGTAACTGATTAAACTTCATGACAAAAAGGAGCATGGGCTGCTTTGGCTAATCACTGTTCTCCCTCTGTTCAAACCCAACTCCCTCTTTGGGCCAATGAAGACGTATCTGAATGTATACTTGAAATTAAGGTGATCTAGTGCATAGCAGTAATTGCTTCCATTCTCTTTCATCAAGCAGCTATGGATTAATTTGTTAATTCAAAAAGTAGTGCATTGAGCAGTCCTCCCTCAGCAAGGTTGATTTCAGTAAGCTCGGAAATAGAACGTTTGCTATCAAATCTTAAAGATTGTGTTAAGTAAACGAGAAGCTGTGCAGATGCTCCACGACTTTTTGTTTCAACTTCCTGAGGGCTGTGGACTGGATGTGATTAAGTTAATTCAACTATACAGACATTCTTGGCTGCTTTTTCCTCCAAGAACAAGAGATATGTGTTTGGGAGAGAAAATTTACAAAACCGTGTGGATTCACACGAGCACAATAAAAAGCAAATGCAGAAATGACAACAGATTTGGATGCTATCAGAATTTAATCCTGGATTCTATGTACCTGCATTCCTCCATGAATACTTTTCAAACTCCGGTTGTGATTTTATTTTTTCTACACCTAAGCAATGGTGTAGGCAGAAAGTCATTTAGATGCCTCTACATTGGAGGTTTCTTCAGGGGTGTCTCATAGATTAAGGCCTAAGAAACTCCAAAGACTCCCAGAAAATCTATTCCAGTGCTTCACTGATATTACATTTTAAAAGTGTATTTTATACCACACTTGGTCTTCACTGCTGAAATCTAGGCTCAGCACCACACACCATGTCCTTTCCACCGGAGACACAGAAGAGGTGATTATATGCCTCTCTGCAATAAATGTTTATCATGACCATCTTTATAACCACAGCTTTAGGGTGCATGGCTACTTCCAGTGAACTTCACTACAGGACGTCGCAGCCTGGTGTTAGGAACCAGTGAGCCCTGTGAGGCTTTCCAACCTGCCTCAAACACGCCAGGCTTTAGCAGTGTGACCAAGAGATTTTGGAGTTCTCTTCAGAATTTGGAAAGAAAACCAGGTGCTGCCAATATAACTGTTCAGTGGCAACACCAAGAACTTTGTATTCACTTCATTTGAGTCAAGAGGAAGATTCGAGCATTAACATCTCACATGTTAAGACATGAAAGGTTTAGAACTACACATATTTTCAACAGGGCTTTTCTTTTTTTCGTAAAGATTCACTTATTTAAACACAGAATCATAGAATGGTTTGGGTTGGACCTTTAAGATCATGTGGTTCTGACCCCCTGCTGTAGGCAGGGACATCTCTCACTAGACCAGGTTGCTCAGCCCCATCCAGCCTGGCCTGGAACACCGCCTGGGGGGGAGCTTCCACAGCCTCTCTGGACAACCTGTTCCAGAGTCTCACCACCCTCACAGTAAAGAATTCCTTCCTAATATCCAGTCTAAATCTACCATTGTCCAGTTTAAAGCCATTTTGCCTCATCCTGTCGCTACACAGCCTTATAAAAAGTCCATCCACAGATTTTCTGCAGGTCCCCTTCAGGTATTTAGGGTAAGACTAAACTAAAGTTAATAGAAAGATGGTGCTGAATCAAATACAGTGGTAGTTTAATGATGCTTAATTAACTAGCAATTTGAACCCGTGAGATGTTGAGAGTAGGGCAAGGCACTTGGATCGGCTAGAGGTTTAATGTCAGTTTCATATACAAATATGTGAGGTAGAACAGCACTGTATCAGTGACCAATTAGTATTTGTATGTTAGTATGCTAGAAGCAATGTCATCTCTGTAGAACTAAACTGTTAAATGAGGCTGAACAGACCAGTATCGAAATGTGGCCCAGGAGATGAAGACTGCCCTTTGGCTGAGGGAAACATCTCAACACCTTATCTGCACCTAAGTGAATTTCAAGCCTTGGTTGGTAACTGCATACACTGAGACAGAACTTAATTTCCCAGCCCCCTTTTTCATATATCTTGATTGTCTCCCCCATTTGTCTCTGGAAATTTCTGAATTCATCTTTTCAGATTTATGAATCTGACCTCAGAGGGCGAGAAGATGAGACCTTGATGATCTAAGTTAACCCTTTTGATATTGCAGCTGCTGCTAGAAAGTAGAGCGGATCTTATCTCCAGAGTTGCTGCATCTTTTGTAATAGTTGTCTGGATTTTATTATATTTTTTAATAGACAGAGAAAAGAGACTTCTATTAGAATCCAATTAAAAAATCGTTTGTAGATTCAGCGCAAACAGGGAAATGACAGGGAAATCGTTAAGCACATAGTGCTGGCCACACAAATTGGAACCCTCTTACAATTTCTCCATGAATATTTAAAAGTGAACATTTTCTCTGCACCTTCTCCCTGAAACATGTCCTGAGGGTTTCTAAGTGATTAAGAAACCAATGCCAGCTTTCTTCCCAAATAGGCAAGATCACTTACCTCAAAATTTAGCAAGTATAAAATCATCATCTACATCATTTAAGTGCATATTTCCATTTCTCTGGTTTTACACCTTACTCTTTCTCTGCTAATCTCTCACTCTTACAGAGTAAAAGCATTCAGATAACAAAAAACCTTGTTCTAAGCCCTTTCCTTTGTCTCGTGCATCCATTCTCCCCAGCATGGTTTAGCATTCTACTAAAAATTCTAATATGCTCTCATCTTTCCATTTCTAAATCTGATCCCAACTGGAAACAAAAGTAATTTTACAAATAATGGGAAAGCCTGAGGTTGGGTGTGGAAAAGCTGAAATGGGCAAGGGGAAGATGTGATCTTCCTGTGATGCAAATAATGTTCTGCATTAAATGCGTAACCAAAAATAGAGCTCCCTGAGGTATATTTCCTACTTCAGACAAGAAGAAACATCTTTAGCATATAAACACAGAGCACAGATTGAAATATTTGTCTGTGTGAAAATAACCAAGGATATAATTAGCATGGTTCTTGGGCTAAATTGCATTTTTTTTCCAAATACTTCGACTTTCTGCTGTTTGCATTGAAAATAATGGTTTACTGGGGCATTTACACAAAGGTAGCACTGTGTACAGTCAACCAGAAAATGCAACTGGAAGAAACGCTAAACCTTTCAAAGGCCCTAAGTGTACAGATGTAAGAAGGTTGTGGTAAATGCTGAAAATCAAGGCCAATTCTCCTCCCACACAGTTTGCATCTAATAGTGCAAGATGTCCAAAATGAGCACAGTAGTTGGGTACTCACAAAGGGAGCAATGCCCACTAAACCTTGGCTCATTGTTTTAGCCCTTTGCTAGAGCTCCTGGCCTTTTAAAGTAAAAAAATCAAGTCTTTAATTTCATTAACTTCTAATAGAGATTCTTCTTTGATTGACTCACTGAGGAAGGGAGGAGGTTTAATAAATAAACAGGGTTTGATCTCACTAGGGCCAGTGCTCCTCGCTGAATACAGATGAGCCATGTGAAGCTGTGTGACTTGCTGGGCTAAAGCACTAAGAAAAGCAAAGTGGTGTGCTGGTATGACTGCTTTGTTGGGGTCTGGAGGTGGGTGGCTTTCACAGGGTTATGTAGAAGTGTAAAATTTTCCTGATTGACACAGCAATCTTATAGGGAACTACATGCCCATGCTCCCATTCCATTTTGCAGAAGTTTTTTACACCTTATATGTTTTTACAGCTTTTTTGTTTTGTTTTTTTTTTAACAAAGTTGATGACTGTACAGAGCAGTGAGGCTGCATTACTGTTTCATATATTTGTATTAGACAGATGTTGTGTTCAGCCTGTCAGAGCAGATTGTGCATTCTGTGTGATGGTAGAATGGAGGCTTTTATCTTAACCACGTTACTGATAAAATCGGTGTTTTCAAAGACAAGAGAGAGATAATAAAGGACATAAATATTATTAAAAGTACGTTTTAAAAGAAAACTGTAATGTGGGTAGTGGTATTTAAATGAAAATGGTTGCTGCTAGGTAAGCATATAGAGGAGGCTTGTGTCAGTTTTGCTATAACAGAGGTGGCTACTGCAGAGCTGATGGAATTTGCACCATTACAGCTGCCTGGTGTTGGTCACTGCCAGAGAGAGGGCTGTGTGTGAGAACGAGCCCTAAGCTGAGCAAGCACCAAGAGTTCCCATGCCTCTGCACTCAGACTTCAGGCTTCTTTTAATAAAGAAAAAACAAATAAAAAATCTCTTCACACTCACTTGATTTTCCTTGATCCTTTTTCTCCACTCAGAATACACGTCCCATCCTCTGCCTCACATCGAATGATATCCTGTGAGCTCACCATCAAAATAAAGTAGGAATGAGAATGAGTAAATTCAGTTAACGTAGTCAGCCCACTCATTTTCAAGGTGCCTGTATTTTGACACTGCATCAGTTTAATTCAGCTACAGGTTAGATGCATGGACTTATCTGTGTGTCTTTAATTTAGATGTAGCCAGCATCCTTTGCTGAAAGAAACTCTTTCTGCAATATGTCAGCAGGAGACAATGTATTCAGCTCTGTAATTATGCACTTTGGTACAATCACGTGGCATTATATACAAAATCACCACACTGTTGGGAAAAAAAAAAAAAAGCCTGAAATGCTAATTAGTTCACAAATTAACATTGATTTGATTTGATGTTGAATAAGGGTTTGCAGCTTATACTTACAAGGGAACTTCACTTTCAGGGATGCTCCGACACTTGTGTTTTAAATAACGCTGTGCAGCCTCTACCAGGTGCACAGGGCTTCATTATCTGTGTATAAAGAGGCATGACTTACTCAAAATAAAATCAAGCACAGAGACTCCAGCACAATGTCATTCAGCAATACAATACCCTTTGGGACTGAGCTACTGAGTAGAAGCAGTGTAACAATCATCCATCTCTGTGCTGCATCATGTTGAGGAAAAGGGAGCAGATCGTATTTCCAGCATCGTGCCCTTTTCTGTCGCTGATGTCAGCACTGACAGGTGAAAATCAAAATAGTAATGCATATTCTAATACCATTTTGAATTCCTAAGGCATCTGCATGGAAATAACTCGGCTTTCAAAGAGCTCTGGCAGTTTCAGTCCCAAATCAGTCCCATGAAAGCAGGGAAATAGCACCCTCCCCATTCTGCCCTAGATCTGTTCATTTGAGGGGTGTTTTGACATTGACTGAAGCAGAGCAATGGCTTCATCTAGAGAAAATGAGAGAGGGGAGTTCAAAGGAGAGTTTTTAAAGGGAGCTGTTCAGTCTGGGACAGAGCATATGAGAACCCAGCACTGGAACAGTGGCACTGCTGAGGATTTCAGCTCCCACTGCTGGAGTTGTGAATCCAGCCGTGCACATGGGTCACCTCTGCTCCAACAAGGGCCGTGAGAGGAGTTAATGGGGTTGCCAGTTGCCAGTCCTTCAGTCCTGCTAGCACCAAGTGCAGGAGTGCCCCTTTGGATCCAGGGCACTCGAGGACTGCAAGTGAAGTCAAGCAGGTTGCGTGCAGCTCATTAAGCGGGTGGCCATGGTTTAACAAAAAGAACAAGCTCTGATCCAGGAAGGGGCAAGCTATCAGAAGCACTGCTTTCTATCACTGGGGAAGTGTTTGGGAACTGCTGAGACACGGCCTGAGCCTCTGATTGATCACCTGAGGCGAGCAATGAGTCACCATGGGAGCACAGGTGAAGGCAATTCACCTGTGCTGCTGGAAGGGGTGGAGCCTGGCTGCAGCTCTCCTGGGCCCATTTAAGTGCTGACTGCCAGCAGGGAAGGATCTCATCTGTAGATTCACTCTGCTAGAATTTTCTAAGTGAGTCCAGGATATGGGTAAGCATCCTCCATGTTCTCTTTGTGTTGTTATAATCTGCTTTGCCTAACTCTCTTGTTTAATTTCATAGTTATAACATCTTAATATTCTTTGAGTATATAGGAGGCAAGATCCCTTTGTGTGCTGGTTGTTGCAGTTGCTCTGGCTACTCACAGGGAAAATATTTCAAGAGGAAAAGCAAGCTGCAGTGAAGGAGAAACACCCCTTTACTTTGTCTCTTTGCTGCCAAAGGAGCACAAGATAGAGACTCCTGAGTCTTGTGGAGATGGAGAAGCACACAGTGGGTGCCACTGTCCATCTCATCTGCTCTGTATTGCAAACTGGGTGTTGCTGCTGCAGGTGTGGCTAGCAGCACTTTAGGTTGGATGGAACATTCTGAGGTTGGTTACTTAAAGGTGATGGCCTGGGGAGGCCAAGACAGTGGAACTGGAGATAGCATAAAAAACAATGCAATGGAATTGTTCACTCTGGTGAAGGGTGGGCTGCTTTGTCGGTCTGTGGCAGGAGTAGAAGGTGCTATGGCTGCTGGCATGGAGGCTGACAATCAAAGACAGAGCTGAGAAAAGCTGTATCAACTGGTTTGTGAAGTTCCAACTTCCAGCACAACTGGAGGTTGAGACAGGGAAAATACTTAAGGTGAGCTTGGTAGGTGAGTGAGAAGTTAACGTGTTTATCTTCTGGATCAAAGAATGGACAAAGCTGTAGAGAAGCAAATGAGCATAAGTCATTATTAATTCCAAGGTCTCCTTGTTTTCTTTGTAGGCTTGTGTTGTTTTTGTTATTGTTTTTGCAACTTATAAGCACAAAACCTATAAACCTATCCCTTAAGTTTCAGGTCCTGCTCCAAAGCCACAGCAGTAACCAAAACAGTCTGCAGACAGAAGTTTTGACAAGCAGCAGGGAGCTAGAAAAGCTCTGTGAACAAGAGACATGAACCACAGTGTAAGCAATGCACTCATGATGTGATAGTAGAGACGCACTGCTTTCCTTTCTCACCACTACAGAAGATCCTCATAGATCCAGGAGGATCAGTAGCAAGCTTTCTCATAACTGTGGTCTTCCCCAAAGTCTTACGGCTCAAATGTTGGGGTTTTCACAGGCTGAAAAGGCTCAGGTGTTCTGTAGCTTGGGCACAGAGAATGAGGACCTGCAAGCTTCAACTATTCTGTTTCTTATCCACCACAGTGCTCCTTCCACAACACATGTAGCCCTGTGGAAAATACAAGATTGTGTAGAGAAGTAAAAGAAATGCAGATGTATAAGGATATGTAATGAAATGATATGACTTCCAACCAATACTGTCAAAACACAAATATCTTGGGTATAAATTCTATTTGAAAACATGCTTTCTTCGTAGTCAAACATGACACATTAAGATAACATGGACTGGGTAAAACTACATTCAATATAATACAGTAAATGTTCAGATCAGGGCAACAGAATTCAGAGATAAATTTGTACTTGCTGGGATGGAAATCTAGATGTAAAATTGGCCTGACATTTCTGTTAATCACAGCGAGGATTAATTTTATTAAACAATTTCAGATTTGCAGTTCACTGAGTGCATTTTTTTTCTGGTAACTCCCCAAGAAGGAAAGTATTTTGAATCTAGCAACTTACACCAATACACTGCTTCATTCAAGCACTACTGACCTGCATTGCACTTACACTCTTACACTTCCTTTTTTTTTAACAGATTTGGTATGAACTCACTGGCATTACTTAACCTAGAAATCTATTCGCTTCACTTATACCATCATGAACATAAGGTAATTGTTGAGTGTCACAAATGAATATCTACAAGAGACACCCAAAAAAATTATATAAAGGAGCAGAAGTCATTATTAAAAAGGTTAATTTTCTCAAATGCTGTTATCAGTTTGAATAGATAAACTCAGGACCTCTTGTTGGTTCCTTTTATGCAAAAATGTCAGCTACTGTAGATTGCTGCCCTTTATGCCCCATATCAAACATATTACAATTGCGTTATCATAGAATGCTATGTAAAATAAAGTGGGATTAATTTTCAATTATTTGGGTCAAAATTTATTCCAAATTGAAACCCATTCTCCTGCAGTGAATGGGTCAAAGAATAAAAGCTCTCAAAACCAGGATTTGAGACCTTGGGTTGACCCATTGTCAGTGTCTCCTCAATGTGCAGTCAGCAGCCATGGCTTACAGATGGCTCAGCCCATGTTAGGCTGGCTGTCACCTTAATGCATATACATAATGCACGCACAACCCCTTGCCCCAAGATGACTTCACGTATCTCAACCATTTTCAACACAAAGCAGCTCCATGCCAATGACAAGAACTGGAAGGAACCTGATTTTTTTTTTCATTCAACACACTCTATGTATAATTGCTAATGCAGTAATAGCTGTTGTGTTAATAAACCCAACTGAATTACCAGGGAAGCTTTTTCATTCTCTTCTCCCTAACCTTACTGCAACGAGTCACTCTTCTGAGACTGATCTACAGTTGTATTTTCTGCCAATAGACGCAGCCAGGACAGCAAAAGCTGTTATTTACTGGACAGTCACTGGAGATTTAGAAGTGAAGTAACCTTGGCTCTGATTCTGTATGTGCAGCACAGCTAGATTTACACCCAAGTAAACAATATACCAAGCAGTGACAATGATTTCCAATATAGAATAACAAAGCTGGCATCAAAATATACATACATCTGGCAAAGAGCAAACATGCCTGATCCCAGTCGTGCTGGAAAAGCAGCAGTCTGAGTCATCATCCCCAGCACTGAGCTCTCTGAGATGAAGGAGTAACAACAAGCAGAGAGCAGTCTGTCAGAGTTACTATTGAAGCAGAATCACTATTAGAAGAGGAACACACTCTGTTCTCTGAACAGCACTGTCTGTCCAGCCTGGGACCAAATCCTGCTTGGCAGAATTCAGCTCTAAGTGGAGGCTGTGCAAAGGCAGCTCACAGAGTAATTCATGCACTGGAAGTCAGCTCCTTTTGTCCCCACTCCACATAGCAAATAATGAAAGTGGAGTGGGGAAGCGGTTGCATTTTCTTCTAGCGTATGCTGAACTGAACCCAGCTCTCCTCAAACAACTGCTAGGCACCTTTGGAATGCCAGTTCCAACAAACTGGGAAGCAAGAAGAAGAAGCAGAGGTGTTACTGTGCTCAGCCTTTCCATCCTTCAGGGACCAGTGGAGGAGAGTCCTGACACTTATCATCCGCTGGTTTATCTTGTGATCCTGGGATAAGGGCAATACATCAGCAATTCTGTTTAAATTACTGGTGGACAGTCACCCACATGAGTGCCCTCTGCTTACAGGGAAGAGCAGCAGCACATCTCTGAGCTAGCAGAAGACAGAACAGCTGCCTTTAATTCCTGCAGAAGGTGTTCTTCCCAAATGGGAAGGAGGTCAGCCATGGGGAAAGAGCACAAATAGCATGTATTCATACAGCTGTGGCTCCCAGGGCACCAGGTGCCTTAACCTTCGCAGGTGCACTTTTCTGTTAATCAGAAGTTTCATGGTAAACCCAATTTTGAAGAAGAATTAAAGCAGTCTGGTATTTGTGTAAGGAGCTTGGTCCTGTCAGTGCGGCTGCATCGCCCTTCTGCCCTCCGACTGGCACTCTGCATATGAAGCCCCAAGAAACCCTTCTTGAACTGCAGGATTAATAAGATTGCTGGCATTTTTAAATGTCAGTCAGTTTTTACATAAGCTCTCTGTCTGTGGAAAAAATGAGGGAGCCACAATCCATAATTGTCCAGCAGGGGCAGCTCTTTTTAATGAAAATGCTGAGGATTCATTTAGAGGATCCTCTGGAACGGATGTCTCTCTTGCTGCTGGCTGGGGGTGCCCCCAGAGCTCTCCTCCAGCAGCATCAGGGATGTCAGTCGATACGGCTGATAAGATTAAATGCTATCTTCCTCCCAGGGTAGGCATCTGAACCCCCATCTCCCCAGGGAGAATAGGCAATGAGAGTGCAAGGATCTCCAGGGCTAAGGAAACAAGGAGGTCAGTGACTTCTCCCTGACAAATCTCTGCCTTGGAGACAGCCCGACATGGATGCACTGCTGCCCCTTGTCCCAGTATTGCTCTGAGAGTGGAGGTGCTGAAGCAAACGTGCATTTACTGTTTTCCCAAACATTGTGGGAATGGTAAAGAGAAAAGGGAGAGTAAATTCTGCCAGATCTTTAAGTTTCAGCTTGAAATTCATGTACTGAGATTCTACGTGTGATGCTACGGTGTTAGGTGTACAGCTCCTCTTCACCCTGATCAAATCCATTACTCTAAAACTGCCAGCTATTTTAGAAAATTCCAGTCATATTTAAAAAAAATACATTATCTGATAATTGCAAATGCTTACTGTTCATTTTCTTGTGCAATCCTCATTAAAGTGACACCACCAAAGGCCTTAAAGCAGCCTGTCAGATTACAGCTCGCTCCTGCAGGGAGACACATTAAGAAAACAATCTAACCTTTTAATTCCTCTTGTTTTCACATTTCAAAAGGAAAGGAAGGAAGAAAAGCAGACAAACAGCAAGAAATGGCAAGCGTTGTTCCATCGTGTGTCCACATTCATGGCAAATATGGATATAGATTAAGGAATTAAAAAAAAAAAAAAAGAAGTAGTAAGGGAGTTGGGACAGTTAGAAGCAAATATGTATTCAAAGTCAGCTCAGGCTCTGCAGCTAATCCTAGAGCCACAGGGGTCCCTACCTGAGTAGGGATATGCAGGTCTTGATTGCTCGTGTGACCTTTCTGCCTGCTCTGGTGCCACATGGTGAGCAGAACAAGCTGCTCTTGCGCTGCATGAAAGCTGCAGGGTTAACCCTGAAGGCAATCAACACATTTCATCCCTGGTACGGCTGCAGTGGAGTACATCACACGCTGCCACTGGTTCTCAGGAAACTCTCTCCAGTTCCTAATTTACATATGCACAGATTAATGACCCTTATAATTTTTATTCTGATAAATGGATGAGCTCTTGTAATACATGAAAATTTTAGTTTTCACATTCATTTTAGGCTTAAATCCTTCCAAATGAGCACAGAGAAGCAGCACTGCTGCATGTATAAAAGAAGCCTTCATCCCTTGGCTCTCAGAGAAACCTGGGCAAAGGAGAAATCAAACAGCTTCCCTTTGAGTTCCAGAGAAACTTTTAATCAAATCTGTGTTCTTTAATTAAGTTAACTACTTCTAATATAAACACTCAATAGGAAAAGGAAATTTGATTCAGTGATTACTGTAGTCACATTCATGGGATTTGGCAGATCAACCTCGGTTGCGTTCTCACACCATGAACAAATTGTTTGTCTTCTACTCAGAGTGGTTCCTCGGATGCAAAATTGGGGCCAACAAATTTTCTACAGAAATACAACTGAAGTCTACCCCAAGGACAGCTTTCCTTAACTTAGCTGTGATAATTCTGCAGCACTTTATCTCCGTTGGGAGATTAGTCCATGAAAGCTGTGTCTCTGCCTTTGTATGGAGAAAATGC
Organism: Perdix hodgsoniae; assembly: GCA_035772895.1. Classification (NCBI taxonomy): domain Eukaryota; kingdom Metazoa; phylum Chordata; class Aves; order Galliformes; family Phasianidae; genus Perdix; species Perdix hodgsoniae. The sequence goes on along the minus strand of JAPSGF010000063.1, from coordinate 3,574,234 downwards.
CAATTTCCATCTCCTTTGTCAGATAGTACAAAAACTAAGTGTCTGTGTCTCATTTCATAAAGCCAGTATTTTCACTCTTTTCCTGTATATGAACACAGGAAGAGGTTGTGCAAGGCTCCTACAACAACAGTGATGTTAGAGCTAGCTTTTTGCTATTCATTACCTTTTGAGCTTTTCCAGTATCCTCAGCAGCGTCTGCTTCTCTGACAGCCTGCTGTAGCACCTAGGGAAAAGGGGAATAAGCAAAAAGCCCCAGAGGAGGCTGTTCAGAGACAGGACAAAGCAGAAAATATATAGAAAATACAAAACATTTCTGGTTTTCTATTTAGGAATCTACCATCCCTATTTTCAGCCCAAGATTGCAGCAATGATTGCTAATAGGCTTCTGTGAAGAGTAAAAAATTATGTTGATTAGTTTCCAGCAGTGCCATTTGCCTTTTCAAAAGAGCCTAAAGTAAAACGAGTGTGAGAGCTTGACCATGCTGTGTGAAGGAAAGAAAGCAAATTCCACAGCACACTGGGGAACCAGATACTAAACCAGTACCTGTGACAGGGGCACCCAGCTGTGTACATGTGCTCTGGGCAGCATGATTCCTCTGTGCAAATTCTTACCTATATTTATTGTTCATTTTAACTTAGGAGGGTTTGTAATAACGTTTACCTCCTTCTAAATGCTGCTAGCAAAATCCTCTGGTCAAATGGTCAAATGCTTAATGCAAAACCACTTCCTGCCAACAGCAAAATGCTAAACGCAAATAAACCCACTGTTCCTGCAATCCTGCCTCAAAGAGACAGATTGATATTAATTCTTCCTAACATGCAGAGGAAATTGATAAAAGAGACCTCTTCTGTTTATTCTCGACATATTTTCACTGCAGTCACATATTACTGATTCCTCGCTGGCAGAACTGGAATAGAAACTCTACTAGATTGATGTCAGGGAAGAGGATGCCGAATGCTTCCCAAAGAGAACGTTGTCCTTTCACAGTTCAGCCCAAAGAAAAGAGGTTGAGACTGTGGTTTGGGAGCTGTAAGAGGACTTGCAGGATACAGGCATGTCAATCTCATCCAGCTCTAGATGCACAACCACCAACTTTATTTCAGAAGTCTTAATCAGTCTTCCAGCCTTGACTCTTTTGAAGAATCTGCTCTTTGATCTCTCCATGATAAAACCTCACCCTACTAGAAAAGAAATATGCTGTCTCAGAATAATAGACAAGAATAAACTTACAAATGCCTGAGAAGGAATCAAGCATTGTGATGATCAACAGTACTGAAAAGTGAAGGTATGCAAGAGGGGTAGCAAACAATTTCAGAACCTCCCTGAATGTGGCCCATTTTTTTAACCTCTGCCATTCACATGCAGCAAAGAAATGCAAGAGATCTCTGTCCCAAAGCTGCTATCAGAGAATTCCTCTTTCCTAACAGTCTCTTGTCCTTTAGCAGTGTGATGGTAGACAGAAGATACACGAAGTGCCCTGCTCTAGCTCTCTTCTCACTCACCTGTTACTTCATCTTTTGCTTTCTGCTGTCCTGCACTGAGAGCGAGGAGTTCAGCATGGAGGTGAGCATGGAGGACATTCTCCTCCTTGAGGAAATAAAGGACTCCCCTGGAGTCATGGGCTCAAGTAAAGCTTAGAATGGAATGAACGAATCTCCCAGGATTAGCAGCCCTGGTTTAAGAAGAAGGACAACAGCTTTGTTGCTCTTTGCATTGCCACATGTATGGTTGTCTGTCTGAGCCTTTGCTTTTGATTCTTGAAACTACCAAGTACATTTTTATAATAAACTTCTAAGAACTGTCGCCTTCACACACACGCACACAGACAAATATCAGTCTATTTTCTATCCTGTTATCCCTGCCTAGCAAGGTAGTTTGACAGGCAGACTGACAAAAAAGTAATGCAGGGTTTTTCATGCCTGCCTACACACCAGTCACTTCCAAGCTCTGGAAAAAGACATTTGATACCTGCTGTGTTGGTCTCCCTCCTTCCACAGCGTAACGCCTTGGAGACAGCTGATGCATCTATTTTGCTCTTACCTCGTCCTTCACATCAGTGGTGTACGATCTTGGGTGCATTTCTGAGTTATCTCTGCAAAGGGTGCACACACAAAAACATAAACACACACCTGCTGTTATTGACCTAAATTCTCCTTAATTGTCCTGGGTAAATGTAAGCTTTGAGTCTGACTTTCAAAGGTAAGTTCTCTTTAAAGACGCATTTGCATTTATGAACAATTAAACACAAAATTCTGATGTCTGTGCTTACAGCCACATTAGACTTGTTCCCTTATAGTGTAATTGGGAACCAGGCTCAGTCGATGTTTCACTGTCTGGAGAATCAAACAAAGCAGTGCACATGAAATCAGCTAAAAGAAAACAAGAGTCTGGACATGCATCACATGCTTGATCTAAATTGCATAGGCAGGACCAAGAACTTTTAGAAATCTTTAAGAAAAGATTACAGCTGAATTATCTTCAGGGAGATTTAGGGCTTAGGGCTCCCTGTTTCTAGAGAGAAAAAAAAAGAAAAGCCATTTATCCTGGCTGGCCAGGACCACATAGGGATGCAGAGATCAAAATGACAGGGAAGTGTGTAAAGACAGAAAGCCAAGAGACCTTTGAGAGGAAAAAGCAGACCAGGGAGCTCTGTGTGCTGACTCTCACTGCTGTTCCTCTTATCTTTGCAGATATGTTTGTTCAGCAAATAAGCAGCCAACTGAATCTCCATTTAAGAATGAAATCAGCATGTTTTCACATCTGATTGCCAGTACCCAAGCAGCCAGACTCTAATTTTGAACTTAAATAAGACTGGCCTGTCTTCAGGATTTCTGAAGTGCTGGGCAAGGAAGATAGCTGGTGTGTCAGGAGGCCAAACCCACAGAGCTCCTGGAGTTAACAGATATGTGACTTAGACAACCTGTGCTGGAGTCCTATCACCAAACCACTTTTGGTAGAGTTATAAGTTATGTATTTTTAGAGGAAGAATACCTGTTGAAGTGGTGCTTCCTCTGTGAAATCAAAGATGGCTTTTGCAGATGTTGAACTTTGCTCTCCCAGTTCAATTTTGCCATCTGCAAAATGGAAATAACACTTGTTCTGCAGGAAGATGATGCATCTAATGCACAAAGACCAACACCATGGCTACTTTACACGCCAGGCCACTCCAAGGACAAAATATGCCTGAAAGTAAACACTACTTTCTGAAAACATTCATTAGCAGTGCTTAGTCTTAGGAAATCTCTGTGGCCATATGGGCTCCAACAGCTTTATTAATCTACTTCATTAGTACCAAACAGAAAGTCGCATTTGTTAGGCTGGAATTCTTATTTTAAAACAGCAAGAGCTCCCCTCTCCAGCCTGCATTTCTGCTTGCAGGATTCTCCTTCTCATGACCCACGTCCTTGCACCTCTTGCCATGTACCTTCCCCATTTGGCTGATAGTAGGCTGACACCTAATTTCATTCAACTCTCTTTTTCTAATGCACACTGTCAAACATGTTTTCCCCTGCAGCAAAGCTTAGTCATAAATTCATCTGGAACTTTTTACACTGCTGTTGCATTTGCATGCTAATCAGCAGAGTCTTCATCTCCCAGCCCAGAAGAGCGAACAAGCCACAGGCTTACAGAAAGCCTTGGCTTGCAGGGCTAGAAAGCCTTTATTGCTCTCTGAGCCCCTCTCTGAGCTTCATTTAATCTATCAGGATTCACATCTGGCCTCTGACCTCATTCACCCCAACTCTCTAGTCCTGGCTAGGATCACAGTTCAACCTCCCCAGGTCAATGCTATGGATTTTCTGCTTCCAGATGTTCCTTTCGATTCCCCTGGGTTAAGACTGGTTACTACAAGGATGAGATTGGATTTCTCAACTCGTGGGCGAAGCACTGAAAAGAAATGACCATTTTAATAACTACTGCTCACTGATGTTAAAGTGATGATATCATTTTACTGTCATTTAGGACTCTTGTAGAGCTTGGCACTTATCAAGCTTAACAAAAAGCCTTTTAATCGGTTCTAACTAGTTGCTAAATACATATATACACAGGTGGATGCAAAATCCATTTATTTGCATGAGATTAATAAATGTTTTGCTTTATTGTTCTCAGATTTAACCTTTTTGCTGATAGAAATCCTTTAAAATGCTTAAAGGGAAGACTTCCACATCACTAATACAAGCATGATTTCAGCTTAGTAGAACATGTTGGAATTTGGTTTTATTTAAATGTTTTTGCCAGTTACATTCAACCATCATTAAACAGCACTTTAAAGTGTATTTGAAGTGGTCACTTCTGGCTTTACGTTTCACAGATACTGAGTTCAAAGTACAAGATTTGAACACAGATCTGATTTTTTTTCAAAGACCTCCACCTTCCAAATTATAGCTCAGCCCATCTCCAGCACAGCCTTGTGTAAGGAAAGCAGTTCCCTGCTCCCCACAGGACAGAAAAATGGGCAAGGCGCAAGCTTCTGCTGCTCTGGGTTCCTTTCACATTGCAGAATATACACAGGGTGCTGAGTGCTGCACTGCTGAATTTCCTGAACATAACAGCTAGATCCAATGTGGGTTACCTGGTTCAGCACTATCTTTATTCTCAGGTCCCCCGGATACCTAATGTGCACGAAACTTTTGTACATATTTGTTTCAATTACAGAGCAGGAATTTAAGTGAAAGAAGGCTGCCCAGCAATCGAGCTGAGATGAGCTTGGGATTGTTGAGTTCCTGTCTTTCCCTTGCTAAAGGTTTCTGTTTGGCCTTGACAGATTTGGGCAGAGAAACATCCCCCTGACCTACCAGGTACCCAGGAGTTAGCTGCCACAGCCTGTGAAAAGAAATTTATTTGCCACCGATTCTCCCTGTGGAGAAGCCAATTCCTTCTCATTAACTATAAAGGGCACTTGCAGGTCTTGGATAGATTTAAACTGGTAGATGCTTAGATACAGTGGGATGAATCCCACCTTCACACACCAGCCTCCTCTGCTAACAGTGATGTTGGCTTACTACCAGCACTCCTCAAAGGTGGGCTTAGACATTTCTTTACTGTGGACATCCACTTAACCTACTCCATCAACAAATGAAAATAATGTTCAGAAATAGCACTGAAGAAAAGACTGAGCACTGTAAGCATCGGTTTAAATTTTCCTTCTATTCTGCTGGAGAAGATTGCTTGCTGACAATAAAGCCACCTACTCTCCTGGGTAAATGTAGTTCTGGCTCTGTCTGTTGAGACTGACAAAAAGATTATTGCTTGGGATCCTGCCCTTTGTGGTGTGGACATATGGGACAGGGATTAAAGTCACTGAGCTCATTTGACATACAAGAGACCACTACCACCTTGGAAAATGGTAACAGACACCATCTGATTGCTTTCAAGCCAGCTGCCTTTTGGGGGAAAGCTAGTGTGATGTGCTTATGATGTTTGCACAAACACGGTGGTTTAACAGACAGGTTTGTAATGGCAGCAGGACTGGACAGGCACACAAAGTTTCCTGCATAAAAAATGAAGCCTTTAAAACGCTGTGATTTTACAGCAGCAATGGTAGAGTTAGAACAGATCCATCTTAATAGACATTTTCCCTTGATGCGTGTCGAAAATAGCTTTTGCTTTTAATACATTTTTTGGAAGACTGTAAAGGTGACTTCCACAGTTGCTGCCCTAGATCCCTTCTTCCCCTTTTGTGATTTCTGAGAATTGAAGCAGATGCCATGCTAAGTAAGGACTGTTAAGCAACACACAAAAACCAACAAACTGATCACACAAAAGATCCTTTTCCATACTCTGGAAAAACTTAGACCAGACACAGACCCTACCAATATCCATGGCAGCCAGGTCTTTCCTCTCCTCTTACACAAGAACTCCCGTTTTCAGCCTTCCAAACAAGAAACACTGAAAATGGTTGCTTGAGGTGTGAGAGCTGGTAAGGGAAGTGTGGGATTCCTAAGAATTTCTTCGTGTGTTTTTAATCCCAGCAACTGACAACTGCAACTGGTATGTAAAAGCTAATGGACTTCAGCAGGCAGCCAGCTGAAATAACAACCATCCCTTGAATATAAAAAGGAGTAACTCAGAGCATCTATAACAAGTGATTTACCTTGAAAATAAGGATTCATGTAATTAGCATGCTTTTTTGTCCCCACACAGCAGACCTCCATCCATAAATACAGACGGGCCCAGTTCTGCTTTCAGTTACATAATCTTTCAGGCTCAGTGGACTGATACAGGTGGAGGCAGAGGGAGAACCATACTTGCTGTATTTAGCTTTAATTTTAAAGTAAATGAATTTTCCAGAACAGTGACAGTATTGACCTTACATATTATCCAAATAGAAATTTTAATGAAACAAGTATAACACTGAGTAGAGCCATAATAGATATGCAAATATTGGTCTTTTCTTAAAGGTCTCTCTATCTGGTCACATGGATTTTTCTTGCATATGTGGGGTGAAATCAGAGAACATTTATTAGAAGCGGAGAAGGAAAGGATGGCTGAACAGCCATGGAGAATCAGACCATCAATTAAAGTTTCATTCTCACTTCATGAGAATTCTCCCCGAGTTCTTCCTTGAACAATGACCACAGGAGAGCTGTATAACTGCTCCTGTTTAAATTTCTTCTTGCTATGTGACAGCATCCACCTTTGCTTTCTGCTGTCATTTAAGAGCAAGCTCTGCTCCAAAGGAGGCCAAGAAAAACACACAAATGTTATTGCAGTTGGGCTTAACTAAACAAGATGTGGTATAGGGAACAATTCATATGGATGGTAACTCATCCAAAGGTGTCCCAGCCAGTTAAAAAAGAACCAGCAACCATGGTGTCTCCTAAGGATCCCAGCCTTGGAATCTGAAATTGTCTTATTTATTTATTATTATTTTTTTAATCTCAAAGACACTGGAAAGCGAACAGAAAGTGGTAATTTGGCCTAGATTCATGCATAAGAGAACAAAGGTTATAAAACAGGTTTGAAAAGCAATCAGAATCCCCAGCTGAGTGAGGTTTAGAGTAACAGCCTAAAATCAGATCCTTCAAAATAAAAGTCAAATAAAAAAAGACCTACCGAAAATAGCTAAAAAATACATGATCTGAAGTCACTTTGTCTGTAGACAAAGATGCAGAGAAGTATCTACTGAGATTTTTTGCTCTTTCTAGACATGAACTTCTCAGTTAAGTGACTTCCACACACTCTTCTGACTGCATGCAGGGCATTTGCATTGCCCAGCACCTCTTAAAACCAGGCCTTGTGAATGGGGTTCCCCAGAAGTTCCCTTTTCCAGCATTCACAAAGACCTGGGTGTATGTTTCCTTGTGGAACATGTGAAGGACAGACTGCTCCTGAAAATCTGCCTTTTCACACCCTCAAGTGGGATAGACAGCCTGAACAGCAGCCCATGACGGTACCCAAAATCAGTTTTTCTCTCAAACCCTTCACTAGGAGTTACAAAACTAATCAGCTTTAATGACAACACTGATGGATTCCCTCAAAATTCACATCTAAAAGCTCATGCTCCCTCCATACAACAAACTCTGGCCATTTCTTACCTAATTCCTCAGTCCCTCATGCTGCTTGCTCTCTGGTGGGCACCCTGCACTTCGGTGACTCTCCTGGTTGCTTCTTAGCCCTCTTCATAAGCTCCCAGGTCCTGGCCTGGTCTCACTTCTCTCTTTCTTCTGTGCTCGGTCTCATGGTTCTCTCTTGCTGTTCTGCTGTCACCTCTATGCTGACAACTCACAAATCTGCCTTTCCAACCCTACCTCATGCCCATAAATCTCTTCAGCACATCATCCTGCATAACCCCCCCTGCCAGCTCAAGGGCAACTTGGACAAAATTGAGCACCTTATTTCTTACATCCTCCACCCTCCCCCTTCCTGCCTTTCTCCATTATTTTCTTAATTTCTCCTCCCTCCCTCCTCCTCCCCTTCTCCCAGGCCAGCAATGTCAGCACTACTTTTTATTTTTCTTCTACCTCCTTCTCACATGACAAGATTTAGTGAATTCATTTCTCCATAATATTTGACCCTTCTGTTCAGTCCCATCAACTCAAACTTTGCTCATGCCCTTTTCATCTTCACAGCTTCATAACTTTATTCTTCTACTACCTCTTCCTTCCCTATGGGCTGTTGCAGATCCAGGATATCAGCACTCCAGTCCCTTTTTGCCCAACAGTCAGAACTTGGTGCTCCTTCTGTGTGTTGTTTCATTGATTTTCACTTCAACAGCTTTAACAAGTGGTGTGTCTGCAGCTCTATCCCAGTCTATAAAGAGATGAGAGTCTTCTCTTATATTTATTTTTACTCCTTCAGTTTGCCACCCGAAATGGTCCTGGCATCCATACTTCACCCTATACAGATCAAATTCTCTGTGCAGTACAGATTTCAAGCAACAAAGTGCCTTTGTCTGAAATAGAAAAGCTACCATAAGAGAAATTCTGCTTTACTTTTTGAGTGTGTTGTGACAGGTAGAGCTATTTACTTTCTTCATAAGTCCTTTAGTGGAGTATGAGTGCCCAGATTGTTTGAAAGGAAATGTAATACTAGCAAGTAGGGTTTACTGCAAAATCAGTCTTCTAGCCTGCAAAATGAAGGTAACAGAGCACTGAGATTTTTGTAGTGGTAGAGCTGCAGGTGTTCAGTATAATTCCAAATATATCTGAATTTGTATTTAAACATGAGTGTTCTGTCAGGGAAGAAAGGGGAAATGAAACATTCAGAGTGCATCTGAGTCTAAAGACAGGCTCCAACACCTTCCTTGGGAATGTTAGTACCAACAAAGGACTCACCAAGCCTTCTTTCCAAGAGCAGATTGCTAACATGAGGAAACACGTGCAGAATTGCATCTCCCACTCATTTGGAGCAGGCAAACAAAAGAGTGGGTCTTAAAAATAAGAATATTCCAAAGTTCCTCCAATGTGGTCAATGAAACCTTTCATTTCCTCAGCAATTTTTACAAGATCCCAAAAAGAAAATATTTCAATCCAAAGACAAAAAAATGTTCTGCATTGTACTAATTAACTTCCTGGTTTTCATTTCAGGATGAAAAACATCAGATCTACTTTGGTTTGATCCACACGACGTATATTTCCTCCAGGTTTACTCTTTGATTGCCAAACTGAAAAGTGATCACTCAGTGCCTTGGGTGAAATCTTACCTGTTTTGCTCCCATTCTTTTCTTAGGGTAGTTTCAGCTGAATCTTTTCATCTCAATGGTATAAAAAGACATTTCTTTCTCAGTTTTTTCTGGAAACCTTCCAAGTATCTCTCTTTTCAGTCTTTCTCTGAGAAGTAAGAAAAGGGCTCTCTGCAGAAACCTATTCTCTAACCTCTTCTTTGAGTCCCTTCCTGACATAGTCCGTTCACTGGGTTCTCTGGTTTTTGTATTTCTCAGTAGGAAATGGCTTGAAGTCTCCTGTTTCCCTCAAGTGCCCTATGAATTTCTTCCCTTATTCAAGGCACTGAGCTGAGATCTGTGCAAACTACCCAGTCCTACACCATAGAAAATGTCCTCCTTTACCCTTAACAGTTCCCTGGGCTTTTTTCAAAATAAAGCAAAAAGGGAAAAAAAAAACAAACAAAAACCATTGCATTTGCTCAAAAAAAAAGAAAACAAATCCAAGCCAGAGTTCTGCATATCCCTATAAGCCTGCAGCAATTCAAGACCTATGAGGTTTCCTGATGCGCTAAATGGCTTTCAATAGACTAAGATATTTTGTCCATATCTAGGGGAAATTGTGACCTCTCCCATCGGTGTCACTGGGGTTGATGGGAGCTCGTTTCTGTGGAAGGAAGGGTGTACAAAAATTGTCTGTGAAGGCAATCAGGTTTTACCCCTTTTCAGTTCCTAAGAAATGCTTCCAAGTTCACTCCAGCCTCTCCAGAAACTGCAGCAAAGGAAGAATCCCTCCCACCCCTCAAAACAGAAATAATTGTTCTGGTCTGAGCAGAAGCAGAACTAACAGCAGGGAAGAAAACAAAGCTGGGTGTTCCCGCAGCCGTTGTTAGATGTGTTCCCAGATCCTGCATGGGTCACGAAGCAAAAATGAAGATGTTTTGCACAGACAGGTGCAGGCACTGCTGTGATTAATCAAGCCATAATTAGGGACCTGTCGGCAGGCACTAAATATATGTTCTAGGGCTTCAACCCCTTAGAAATCTGTGGATAGAAAACTTGCCAAGCAGGAAATTTATAAAAACAGGGAGTCTTTGGATGATGAATGCGTACAAGAAAAGAAACTTTCACCAGGCTCTGATAAAGACAATTTGCTTTGTCGCTTCACATCTAAAAATACTCTTCTCCATTTCTCTGAGTTTTTTCAAAAATGTTAAAATCAATTGACTACAGAGTTTAACAGATAATTCCTACCCTCCCATTGGTAAAACAGGAACAATTTCAGCATCTGCGGAGAATGAGTGGGTTTACTGTTTTACATTGAGCCACGTAGCTGCAACAGTCTTGTGGAAGTGACAGAGGGTTCGAAAGACTCTGTGAAGAAAAGCAAACAGCTCTCATCTTGCACAGCCTTTGCCTTTCACATTTTTTGCACCTAGCCAAAGGCAACACAAAATACCTCCATTTAACAGAGAGCAGAGGGTGGAAGTTCAGTGGCTTTTTATTATCTACGTATGAATTAATGCGAAGTCAAAGCCTGAGATATCGTACTTATTTCTATGCAAATGCAAGATGGGGGCCTCCCTTCCCAGAGCACTGTCAGTCAGTGGCTGAAGTGGTCAATGCCACCCTCTAGAGAGTCTCACATGGTTGGTACCCATGGGGGAAGGCAGACAGCCACCCCTCTGTGAGATTTTAAGACTTCACATGCACATCCTTCTCCCCCTGTTTCATACAACACTTATGTATCCATATATTAACTAATTTCCTTATATAATAAGACATTTATTTTGGATCGATCCCAGATACATCCACATCTCAGTTATAGCAACTCACAGATGAACTGTCAATAGCAAGAAGGTACAAGATGATCAAGGCCGTTGTTTAACAAGATGCCCAGCCATCCAGCCTTGCAGCAGGGTCTGCAGCAGGTGCTGCCTTTGCCACTACAGCATTTTGCTAACTGGAGAGGACTAGTTAGTTTACAGCTAGCTCAGGTATGCCTTTATGAGTTGAAGTCACTGTTACATCAGTTTTTGATATGAAAATATTTGCTGTTGTGTGTGCTGACAACGTGACATACAGAAGTAATACAAAATACAAAGGCTGTGAGTAATGTGATCAACATCACAATCGTATTATTACAGTGCCACAGTGCATCTCATTACAATATTAAACAAAAAGAGGTTCCAAGAACTGAAATGCTTCTCTGCACAGAAACCTAACAACCTACAGGCTCATGTTCTGGAAATTCAGTAGTCTGAATCTTTGTGCACTGCGATCAATTGCCCTGCCAAATTTACAGAATTTGATTTCAGCTGGATATCGGTTAAAATTTTCTGAGGAAGGCAAAGTCTTAGGTATCTGATTGAGCTCAGTGTTATTAAATGTGAGGGGAAGTCATCTAATGTCTGTTTAATTGTAGCTGCCTTTGGTGAGTAATATTGATGATTAATCAATTGACCATAGGGGACAAGCTGAGATGGGGAATAAGGCTGAATCGATGTGCAGGAGAGGATGTGAAGTAAGATGGACTCTGAATCGATGGTGTTGCTACTTGCTCAGTTAGGCTGGCGATTGGGATGTGCCCTCTGCATGAGCTCACAAGCGATGCAAAGAGGTTGCTTCACAACAAAGACATTTCACTGCTTTTTATTTATATTGATTTCCCAGTGAAGTGTGTCTTGGCATTAGGGATTCCCACAGAGCTGAGAAGAAAGATCAGCTTCTTTCCTCTGCAGGTCAACAAATCCCAGGTGATGAGTCTTGTCTTCGCAGAAAAAAAAGACAGGAGCAGAGGTTTGGCTCTGAGTTGCATGCTAGAAAGGAAGAAAGGAAAGTGCATCCTTAAAGGGAGGAAAATGTAAAACTGGAACTGAAGGGCTGTGATTCAGATGGAAGAGAACATCAAAATATCCAAACAAAGGAAAGCCAGATTGTTGAAGTCGCTGTTGTTTAAGAGTATTATTTGATAAAGTGAAGGTTTGTTGTTTATTTAGGGCATTGTTAGTTGAGTTAGGAGCTTTCTGTGGACGCCAAAACATCACAGGTGTACAAGTTTCCTTCAAATCCCATGCCCAGCTGACAGTAAACCAGTGATCAGAGCTGGAAGAAGTGCTGTCCTTTACTGGAAGTAATTCATATGATTCAGGGTCCCTGCTTTCAAATTTGAAAGTCCTGTCACTTAGGGACATGTAGCTTAGTGCCAGAGCAGGAGGGAAGGGCGCTCTATCAGGCAGCACTTCGATACTGAGCTCCTATGTATGTATGCTAAATGATGTGAAGCAGCATGTAGCCATAACGTCGTTTCAAGACCTTCCCAGTGGGGAAAGTGGATGAGGTTTAGAGTTTAAACATGAAATAAACAACAAAATGAAAGCTGACCCAGGCATGAATGCTCTTAGACATTACCCAGATAGCCAGACATTGCCAATCCCTGCAGCACCTGATTGGAATGAGTACGATAAATCACTCAGATACTGATAGAAATGAAGACACTTAATATTGAACCTTGCCTTGCTGCTTTCCTTTACTTTCTGTTAAGTCTTGGTTGGTTTAAAGAAAATGTTGGTTAAACTGCAGGTAAATCAGGCTTATGAGTAAATAGCCTTCTCAGAAACACAACTGAGAGTAAGCAGAAAGGGCTCGTGAGTTTTCCCAGATCCAAAGGCCAAGTGATACTCAAACACTGGTAATACTGAGAACTCACATACAGAAGAACTTAAATTTTGAGGTTTGTATGTTTATGCCCTGTTAGCATTATATGGAATATTTCCCCATATCAGCATATGATAATAGACAATAAACTTTAACCTTTAAGCTGCCCCTGTCTGCCATAACATAGCCACCTACCTTACAAACTAGAACAGATGAATATGTATATTACTCTTTCTTTTCTATTTCCCATCTGCATGAAACATATGCCACGTACAGTGGTTCCAAGAGATCAGTTCAGGGTCTACAGTCCACATGCTAAAATTTGTAATAAAATATGCATGATAAAACCTTGCAGTGGAAATCACATTTCTAACCAGGAAAAAAAAGCCCTCACTTTTAATGAGGGTTTAATTAATGTCAGATTGGCTCAGCTGGTAGCATTCTTGCCTCTGGTGTAGAAGGTCATGGTTTTGAGCCCTACATCAGGCTCTGAGCTCATAACCAATGCTGACACTGCAATGTACTTTTGCTACACTGTTAGAGGTTCTGACCTTCAAATGAGGTGTTTAAACTAAGATTCCTCCTGCTATTCTCTGGTGGTTCTTCCAGCTGGAAGCTAAAGGTGTTCTGGCACTTTTCAAGCAGCGCAGGGAATAGCCCTTGCATCCTAACTCACCCTTGCCGAATAAAGTAGGTTATAATATACAAAGCTGCAACTGTCAGCCATTACTGACAGCTGAGAATACACACTAATGAGGCTGCTCTATTTATTTATGTGCTGAGCCCCCTTACAAAGTAGGAAATGCTCACTACTTTGTCACAAAAGAGTGAAGGAGCTTTTCTGGGAGCTTGAAAAGGAGAAATGATGGGAAGACCTTAAAACGAGGTAAGAAGGGCTTATTTTCAAAATGAGAATGCCCTGTGTATATTCAAGGAAAAATGGCACCACTTAAGATACGCTAATGTTGTAAGTAAGGAGATACTGGAGGCGACAGGAGAAATGTGAGATAAAGGCCTTCCTGAAAATAGAAAGCATTAAAATGAAGACTGACTGTCAGCAGGAATAGGGTTAAAATTTCAGAGAAATTGTACATGAATTAGCAGTCAAATTGGTATCAATCTATGTGATCCTGTTAATCAGCTGAGTCATCACAAAAGACATTGTATGAACTCATCTGGAAATTAAGATCTTTATGATCTGTCCATTCAGGCTATCAGAAATGATTTAGAACTAAATATCAGAACCAATCCATTTCCAGCCTTGCCAACACTCCTAGCCCCTGCCCTCCTCCCCTCCCACTGCACACATTATTTTAAAACCAGAGAAGTTTCTTGTTTCATCTCCTCGATAACATTCTTACCTAAAGGAGATTTAATTTGGCACTCAACAGTGACTTCCTAATATGAACCATACATTCTGTGATCCCTGGTATTCCTACAGCAACAGCAAACTTTTGCTATTTACTCTATCTTAGCTTAGGAAGTTTATAAAATAAGCCAGCATACTGCATGCTTTCCTTACAACTTGTTGAGAATAACTGAATGTAGCGCAGCAAGCCAAAGCCTTGATTATCTAGGATCTGGATTATGGCTAGGTAAATAGAATACAATCAATTCACATATAGAAATGGAAGTGGATTTATTTGTAAGACATCCTATCTCCTCCCTTTAATTCACTCTGCTGGGCCAACTGCTACTGGAGCATAGAAAAATTGAAATGATGCCATCTACCTTTATGAAATTACATCTAAGTTATTTACAGAGGCTCACCTCATGAAGATGAACTTTTTTATTCTCCAGTAAATCACTTCTCGTCTGCAGGTAACAATTATAATGTTAGAAAGGCCTGAAAAGTAGTTTATGGTTCTGGATATCAGAAAAACTCAGAAAGAAAACGTATGTTTTTAAAGAAGAAGGTGAGCTGTAGACATGTGGAGCCAATATGTCTGAGTTCCCAGCCAGACTCCCCTGGGTATTCAGTCACAAAGCTTTTGTATGACTGTGGTGTTTGAGACCCTGCAGAGTGATAGTATTCTAACTTCTAGCTTGGCTGATAGCATCTGCATAATTCTAGACACAGAGTTTTCTTGGAACAGGAAAAACAGCTTTCATGATTCCTACCAACTATATTCTTCTGTGACTGTATGTTTTCTGTGACTTTATTTGTAGTGCAATGTTGCATCAGCTTCTAAAACTGTACAGAGTTCAAGCACAAAGCTGTAATGCATGAACAGGAAACTTAAATTTCCCATTATGGGGGGGGGGGGAAAATAAAATTAATTCTTGTCTCTTTAAACTGAACTGCTTGAGTGCAAATGGTGTCATTGCTGTCAGGGAGAAAACTAAGAAGCAGGCTGCTAAAGCCACAAACCTCCCCTCCGAGCAAAGCCATGCCAGGAGCAGCAGAGTGCAGCGTTTGGCCCTGAAGATGGAGCTGCTGACAAGGTGAGGAAGCATGGGCACTTAGTGGGATTTATCTCACCTCATATTTTCAGTCTAATTTCAGCAAGGTGTCAATTCTAAGTTAAGTTCTCACTGTACTCAATGAGGAAAGGATAGGCCAACCCCTAAAACACTACATAATCTTAAAATGAATGGAAAGAGTCACTACACAGCTGTCTATTTCTTTCCACCATCTTTAGAAGGAATTCAAAAAGGGGAATGAAGACAATGACAAGTTGGAGAACAGCATGTCCCTGCTCCCATATAAAAGATATCCTATTGAAGATGAAACAGGAAAATATCAGTAGAAAATACTGCCTTTCTACTCTTTACTGCATAATGAATTCAACATAAAAAATTTAAATGACATGCATGAAACACATAGAATTCTAAGATATGGACACTTGTCCCTTTCAGCTGTTGCTCTCAGACTAAGCCTGATGGGATCACTAGGGGTTCACAGGTCTACTTTCATCTTTACAATGAAGTAGTTTTTAAGTAATGTCACATCCTACTGAACTCCAGCCAGGGTTTCCCAAGGCTTTTTAGACATCGTAGTTATAGCAACAGGAACCCAAACAACTCGGTTCCCTACATGACACAACTTTGTTGGGTGTTTCTTACAGCTGGAATTCAACTGTGATCAAATGTACGGGTGGCAGCTCTACTGAGGAGGTATAACACACACACAGCAGGACCTAATCAAGCTGCAAAGTAACCTGAAGAGATTAGAGCAGTAGGAGCTGTAGGCAACAGAGGAGAATCCAGGAGCAATGCCAGTCCCACACCACTGAGTGAATAAATCAATTACAGTGTCACAAAGTAAAGACTGAAAATAGAGGTTTCTTCCTCCATTAACGCAAGTGACATTCATCCTTTTTATTGTGCTCTTTCATTGCAATGCGCTCTGTTTTTTTTTAATACTGGTAGACACTGCAATTGTTTCAAGGCACAAAGGAGTACTTTTTGGTGAAGATGTATAAACTATTCAAGAATCTCTGCTTTGGTAACTTTCTGAGGGCAACTGTCCTCACCACGCTGCCGTGGCTCCTTGGCTCTGCTTCCAGCAACAAGCAAGGCAGCGTGTTGTGTTCATCTCTTGGGAAGAGATATTTGTACAGGTACTGGCTGGGCAGACTGAAGGGCAGGCAGACTGATAGCTGACTGCTTCTGTGTCTCATAAGCCTAACAGTGAATTTTTTTTTTTATTATTTCTTATCACTTCTGTCAGTGCATTTTAAAGCATAGTTACAAGGTTGAGACATGATTGCCACAACTGCCTCTAACATCTATATGCCATAACAAGAATATGCGCAAAACGTTTAGACTGAACAATACTACAGACAAAATCAAGTTACTTAATCATCCACTGGTATCCACTTAACAAGCCCACAGTACCTTTTGCTTAGAATTCATCTGAAGTGGAAGCCCATTTCATGGCTGAGCAGATCTTCCCAGGCTGGAAGCGTGGCCAAAGGCTGGAGACTCCTCTCTGGAAAGTGCTGTCAGTCCTACATTGAGTGTGGGGCTAACAAATGAAGGATGCTGTTTTTGAGAGGAAAAGGCTTTTTTCTAAGGCCTTCACCTAAAGCTCTTTGTTTAGAATTGAATGCTCACACATTCTCACATCCAGGCCAAACCAGAAGTCTGAAAAAGAGTGATTTCATTGTTTGCCCATGGCTATGAAGCAGAGTCAGACATACATCCTTGGAGACAGGGGAAAAAAAAAATGGAAGGGAGGTATTATCTCCAGAAGCGAAGGAGAAACACCACAAAAAATCTTCTCATAACAGCAACATTTCTGAAGACAGCTTCTCATTCCCAAGAGGATTATTTTAGCCACTTCTTGAGGGAAGATAACATTTTCTCCCTGTATGTGTAGAAAAGAAACCTTTAGAAAAGAGCATGTGCTAGAGCTAAGAAACTGAGTCTTGTTAGCAATGGAAGCCAGAGATAAAGGCTGCAGTGCTTGGAAGAGCTTTGATAGCATGACAGTCGCTTACTTTTGTGATCAGCTGTCAACCATACCTTACAAATATGAAAATTAAAAAATTTATCAGCGCTCAGCCATGGTGTGAGGCAACAGGAGCTGGAGGCTCACTCCACAAACCCCTCACATCCCTTTTGTCTCTGTTCTTCTCGTAATGCAGGGACATTGCAAACACCAGATCCAGGAATAAATCGTAGATTATACTAATCATTCCCTTCCAAATGACTTTCTTGGCTTTTCATTTTAAAACTGAATTTTCAAGAACATATTTATCTATGTTTAATTTAAAAAATGCAAATCATTTGGCTAACTCGACAATGGATTTTAATTCATTTTACATTTCTTAAGGAAAAACTCAAAAATTCAATCATTCATCTAGTCCTGGTTTTCAGAACAGCAGCTCCCATCAAGTAAGAAAAAAGCTGATCACTCATGGGCTTTAATCTTGAGCCCAGTGTCAGAACAGACATAAAAATTCAAAAGCTTGAGTCAAATTCTCATGTTTTTGAAGTCCTATTTAGGAACCTGGATCCAGAACAGAAACTGAAGAACACAGCAGCTGATATACTACAGAACATCCTACAATATCTTTGCTCATTCCCAACTTACAGATAGATATGCTACTGCCTGACATATTATTGCAGAAAAACTACTGACCAAATTCCAGTGAATTCAATTACATAGCTTCAGTATGATGTCTCAATATAGATTCTGTAATACAACGGCAGGAACTCATTCATTAACTATAAGTGCCATCCAGCCTGACTTTAATATAGCAAATAATTTTGAATTGCTCATAATTACAGCATGTAACTCGCATTATGTAATGACTAATTTATTTTTTACTCATATCTGTAGCTAACGAAAATAACTTAGGCTGATAAATAATTCCTCAAAACTTCGCTCCCGTGAAAAACAGAACAGGTGTGGTCCACGTTCCTATTATCTAAATTGTCCTGGAGATGAGTTTTAATTTGCCATAAATACTTAATGCTGCATCCTTTACTACTGTATTATTCATTTTCTAGCAAGATATGAGGCAAGTAGTCTCACATGGGAAAAGACTGTGAAAAGATATTAACAAGGCTTTTTTTTTTCCTCTCTCCATCAGTCCTCAGGGGTTTCTGGAAAGCAGGGAAGCCTGCTGTTACTGAGAGACAGTGGCAAGATCTCCAAGAAGTATGTAGGATATATTTTTCTTCAACTGAGATGTACCTCAAGATCATTTTGTGTTGTCATTCAAGATTAGAATGAAAAGTCAAAATGTGAACTGCATATAAAAATTCAGTCCTGTGAAGGATTTTGATTTCAAATATTCTTAAAATCTCTCCAATAAAACTTCCAAAAGGATTCATCATTTCACACTAAGAGAAGCCAACACAAAGCCTTTTCATTTTCCAAATGATGTGCTGTTTTTGTTCATTGCTCCAAATCATAAAAACAGTTGTGCTCTAACAAACTTCCACTTCAAAAATCCTCCACCGTTCAAAATGTTTGTCATAATATGAAAACACAGAAGTCTTTAGTGTGATTTATTAGTGCCAAAGGTTCCTTAAATTACTCGCAAACTGAGCAAAATCACAAATCTTTCACTCTTTTCTTCATCAAATATTCTAATGCTTTATGCTTTAGGCAGCTCACAGCAGAACAGTATTTTCTGGGGAACACACTGTAGGGCAATAAGGGGATGCACTTTCTAGAGCAGAAAGTTCTTTACTTCATAATAATTTCTGCTGTGACAAAGGCCATATCACTCAGACCCAGCTCAAAGCATACTGATGTTATTTAGAAGTGTTTTTCAATCTGATTATCAAAATCTAAATAGACTACGTGAGAAAAAAAAGAAAAGAAAAAAAAAAAAAGAAAAAAGCTGTTTCCAACAAAGAAGGAATCCTTTGTCAAAGGGCTTAGGAAATATAAATTTCCTGGTCCTTTCCCTATCCTACCGAGGTCTTTTTTCTCTCTGAAAAATACGTGGTTGCAACCTTGCCTACCCTTTGCAGTGTATCACAGAGTCCATCCTTGGAGCCAGTCTGCAAATCTGTGCATCTCAGCCATGCTGCCTTTGGAGGCAGCAAGGAAATTAAACAGAGCCCAGGATCCCGCTTCAGTTCTACTGAAATTTGTTCCTCTGAGCTACGGGTACAGGTCTCCAGCATGATCTTTTGCAGAAAAACTGACAGGAACAAAGCCCACAATTATTAACCTTTCCACTTGTTCTCATAGTTTATTGTGACAAGACAATGCAATAAGCTTGAAGGTAATCAAAAAGCAATTTTGTAGTAGTGAGCTTAAAATGACAAACCTTTCCTTTTCTAAATAAATCACCATTATTCCCACATGGTCCATGCTTGACAAGTTTGTTTCCTTAGTAACAGAGTACTTAAACAGGGTCTGTGTGCAAAGATTATACCTTTAGCCACAGAAGTGAAAGAAGAGACAATAGGACAAAAAGTGGTCCACCCACTGAAGTCTGTGATTTAAATATTTATCAGCTGGCTAATGACTGAAGACAAGGATGTGCACAAGCACAGGTAGGCCGATTTGTTCCATGCCTTTTGTGCACTCGGTGGAGCCTGTGGACTCTGAGGGGTTTTCAGGCTATGGTACCTAAACTGAATTTAACACTCCCTGATGTTTGTTCAATAGCTCACCTAATGTTGAGGTCAGCTGTCTTATAAATTATTGAGCAGATTAACAGTGTTGGGACTACAATATAAATAAAGGGTATGCAATAGACAAAGGAGACACACAGTGCGTCTGGCTCAAAGACGAAACAGTGAGCTGACAGAAGAAAAGATTAACATGCTATGGAAACATTGAAGAGCTTTCTGTTCCCTTTCCTCAGTAATTAAATGACTGATTGCTTTGTAACAGTAAATGTGTTTGTCTTTGGATACAAAAAACCTGATGTTACATGATGCCAAGCTAAGACCACTGCCAGAGAAAATTCCTCAGTCCTCTCTGCCAGTGCCTATTAAATCCTTCCTTCCATCGGATGTAGACAAATCAATGGGTAGGCCTTCAAAAAATTTAGCTTACTCCATAACTAAACAAGGACAGCTTCACTAACAACTCAAGTTGGTGAGAAGCAGATTGGTCTTAATTCTTTCAGCAATTCTTTAAAATGTTTTCCCCTTTGTCATAAAATTCCTTTTGATGAGCAAGTAGTATGGATGTTTTAGAGGCCAGCGTGTTGGTAAGTCTAAATCAGACATTAAATTACCTACCATTTTCACGGCCTTAGAATCAGCTGCCAGCAGCCCTAACCTGAATCCAACCTGAAAACCCTAAGATAATATCTATAAAAAATCCCACTTACTGAAAACAAAATTTCTTCTTCCCTTCCGACCTGACCATTTCAGCAGCTGTCCTGAAGAATCATACCATGATAGTTTGACAAGTGCCAAGTAACCTGACTTTCTACTTCTTGCATCAACACCAACATTGGAAAGGCAGTGGAGCTGCCCATAAGCAGCAGAGGCCAGAACTCTTTATGTAGAAAAACTGTGTGAATAAGTTTAGTCCTAGTTTCAAAAAGTTTTCAAATAAAGCCGGTGAGATTGTAAGGGTGACAAATTGTTTAGAAGTAATTCTTGTCAGTATATGGAAAGGATGTTTATAAACAAATTCTAAAGTTGCAGTTGATACAAAAGTAAGACAATACTTATTCCAGCAGACGCAGTTTATTTCAAATTTCAATCAAAAGCAACAGACTCCAACACTCATTATGGCTTCAAGTATTATTCATCAACATTTGTAAATTGCCAGGAAGAGCAGAAGTAATCACCCATTTCCTTACACTTTTCAGCAGCCTTACAGAGTGCTCGCAGATTTGAGTAGGCTCCTGAAGACTACTAAGTGTGTGGGTCCTACCAACAGACCTCAAGATGGCCAAATTGGTGCAGGTCACCTGATTGCTTACTGCAGTGCACGGAGGGATGAATATCGATATTTGGTTACTTTTGAGGAGATATTTCTCCTCTTCATCAGACTAATCTGGAGTTTATAGATGGGAAGGAATTATGCAATTCACATTTGCTAGTCACTTTTCTCAGAGTGGTCTGGCAAACAGTGCCAAAACGTAAGAGCTTCAGATGAAAACTCAAGAGCTGTTGGTTTCATTCATTACTGAGAATTACCAAGACCATTTGAAACAAATGACTTTTCCTAATTTTTCTTGGCTTTCAGATAGTGACCGCACAACTGTGAGCCACCATCAGTGACACCAGTAAAGAGAGAAATTTATTGCCACAGTCTAAAAGCTCTTTTCATATATTGCCTGCCCCCTCAACACCTACTCTTTCTCTTGCATTTTTTTAGTGTAAACAACATTCAATATTGAGATGTGGAATGAAAATCAACACAGAGCTTTGCTGGTAAAACAATTTAACTTTATGCATGGGAAATAATGAGCCCTATTCCTTTAATATGGAAATTAGGTTGTCTTTCTTTTAAATCTACTGAAATATAAAACTTGCTAAATCTAAATTACCAGTTTAATAACGTATTTACCTAAACATTCTTGGATGAAATATCAATTTGGAAGAGGCGCCAGATTAGATTCATCAGAAAACATGTTGCGGAGTAATTCAGAAAATATTAAAATGTCAACTTCTCTTCAATCCTCCCTCCGAAATGCAAGAGAAGAAATTGTTGTTCAGCTCGATAGTTCTATAGTTATGTTGTTTCCTTTCCCTCATCACGTTCTCCTCTAATTGTTGTATTATACTACTAAACTCACACCACGTGGTGAAGCATTCCTGCAGCATCACCCATACCCAACTCAGCAGGTCTGGTTGGCTGCGGCATTGATTCCAGTCCTGCAGCAGGAACCTGGGGTTGCTTAGGGCTCTATACACTCTGTGGCAGGAATACCTCTGCCCTAAGCAATACTTGCTGTAGAAAAGGCAGCAGCCTTTCTGGGAACATCTTCAGGGTGCTGAAAAACACTTGTGTCATCCACATTCAGGCCTTTGAACACACGGCTTCCAAGCAGTAATGCTGCAGTCCCATGCTGGGTTTTGTAGGGGCCTGGCTGTCTCCAAGCATCAGGGAAGAAACTGCTTATGTCAGGTAGCACTTAGAGTCAGAAAAACTACTGTGAAGCATTCCCTTTTGTTGCTGGCCAGATAGAGGGCTAATGACTGGAATGAAAGCTGTGTGTGTTTTCTCGGATCTCATAAGTCCACAGTGGAAGTTTTCTGTTTATCCATAGAAATATCTGAGATTTTCTGTAAAGCTGTGCTTTAGATCTCAGCCACTGTAACTGTACTTCACAGAAAATAAGACCTGTGATAGCAACTGAAGTTTATAGACAGATCAGTGGCATCAGGCTATTAATTACCTACTGTTTGTGAGTCTCTTTGAAATGCAATGTTGAAGCTCTAAACATTATTAATAAATTCTCAGTTACCATGCTGATGTGCATTTCAAGTGGTTAGAATAAACTGTTATTCTAGTCATTATACAAATCACTTAAATAAACTGTAAAATCCCAAAATAGCATTACTGGGTGTCTGGCTGGATTCTAATATCTTCTACCACTTAAAATAAGATCCTGAAAATAAATTCTAAATGCAGCTGATGCTGTGATGCCCATCTGAAGTTGCAGATACTGTGAGACAGTAATTCTGAAAGATGGGAATATTCATGGCTTGAGGACTCACTGCTTCAAAGGTTCATCAAGAAGACATGCACGCCCATGGGAGAGCCCAGTGACAACACGGCAGTGAGCCCAACCTGCATGGAACAAGTTCTGGGTCTCCCTGCTGCTCCTGAAGTCAGACGTGTGAGCAGAGAGCTGGAGGCCAGTGCTACAGCACTGCCTCTCTCATGGAGCATTGCACCACCAAAGAATAAGACAGACTTATGAAAGCTGAATCACTGCAGAGACCAATATTCTGTAGAGTTCCTGGTGCCCTGAACTGCTTTAGTAATCACTTTATACCCAACTGCTTTTAGTATTTCACCCTTCTGTGCCAGCTTTTCTTACGCAGATACATAATTTTAGATGAATTTCTTGATTAGAAGCTCGTAGTTATCCAAGTCCTTTGCTCATCAGTAGTGTGACATTCACTATCTGCCAACACACCACTCTGGGAGATTAAGTAGAATAGATTTTAAATGGGATGTTATTGACATTTCAATTATTTAAGCTTTGGTAGAAAGTGACCAGATGAGGTTTAGATTGTAAGATCTGCCTCACAAAAAGTTCTGCCAGTAGGGAGCACATGAAAAGAATGGGTGAGGGATAACTCAGTTGAATATAGATCATAGCTGAAGGGAAGAGGTAGGCAATCTGGATAGACTCATCAGTGGGATGGATCCAAAAGTGCTTTATAAAACAGTTGAAGTGATACAGATGCTTTTTCTAAATACCTCAGGGTATTAGCAGCAAGCAAGAAAGGCAAGGATCAGTTCCCAAACTATTGGTATAAATCAGCTACCAGCAAAATGGGAAAGCTAACTAGAAGTTTTCTTATCAGGAGAGGACAAGGGTTTTGGAAGACTTCCAGTGGAGACAAAAAAAGAACCAACAAAAAAAGAACCAACAGAAAAACCAACAATTTACAAATGGGTTTATAGGGAAAACTCTCCCAGCTTTGTTCCCCCAGTGTCATATTCCTATTACAAAAGTGTAAGATACAAAAGTCTGTAATAAAGTAAGAGCTAAGGTAAAAGCCTTAGATTACTACTAGTTGAAATTATTACAGGATATCTCAGTTTACACAGTGTTCTGTGTGGGAATATCTGCATCCTGAATGGAATTTATGAGACAGCAGGCCCTGACCACACAATCTCAAAACCACTGGGTGTGTATCATCATACTAAGCTGCTTCAGTTAATTTAGATCCTTAGTGTAAATGCTCACTGTCGCAGAAAGTCAGCAACATTTATATCCTTATTTCTTGTAGCCATGTATTCGATTTTTTATATTAATAATTACAGTAATTAAAACTGTGACTGAAAAGCCCCCAAAACAAGAAAGCCAAGATATTCAGTCATGGATGTTTTAATCCCAGCATCTAAATTCAATTCCAGCCAGATTAGCAGGGAACTCCTTTAGCTGAGTAGCTCTGCCTCATTAGGGACTGGTTTATGCAAGGATTCACCTTGTTTACGAAGAACTTCAAAATTGCTTATCTTTTCAAGAAGAGACTCCAGCACATCCCTAAACCCTGATGTAAACGGGATTTTTTTTCTGTTAACATACTCCATACTCTCACATAAACAAACTAGATTTTATTTTTTCAGCACTATAAAACCTTTAGCCAAAGTGTAATGATGAGGATATTCTCTTCAATGTACAGAGAATAGCAAGGCATGTTCATTGTCAGATTAGGAAGAACACTCTGCCAAGGAAAAGTGTATGATTCTGCAAATCTTATTCCTGGGGAAAAAGCTTGTCATCCTACCTGAAGCAATGAAAACAGTAAATATAATGAAGCATTAACACCCATCATGCATCAGATTTATAGGCAATTGTCTGCTTCACATACCTTGAATTGCATAATGAAACCCACTGAGTTTTACTACCTATGATGTAGAGAAATCATCCTCAAATGAGCTACCTGGAAAGCAATAATGTTGATAGGAAATGGAATTTATATGTAAGAATAACAAAACAGTTAGATTTGAGGATTAAGTAGGTCTTCGCCAACATTAGTGGAAACGGACCAAAAATTTCCTGTCTGGTTTATCATGAAAGAGAGTGGGATTTAGGAAAACATTTTTACTTTCTACCACTGAGCATTAAAAAATACATATTTCTGTTTTTAAACTTAAATCTGCCTTGATTCATCACCTCCAGGGCACTATAAGGTTTCTATTAGTAGCTATTTGCAATCTTGTCCCTATCTCAAAAATTAACAAATTGCTCAGCATTCATTCTTAGCTCAACACGATCCTTAAAATAGGATTCATAAAGCAGACAGTGAACTGAGTGCCACCTATAGGAGCTCTGTTTCAAACAAGCACAAAAATCTCATCTAAGATTCCCTGATAGAGAGCCAGATGCAGGCCATAAACAGCAACACCAATCCAAAGCCAGCAGTACTCCAGTAGACTGAAAGAAGAGTGTCAAACAGGCATCATCCATGAGTTTAAGACACATTTTGGCTAATGAACATTTTTATATCTTTTTCCAGAAGGACTGTGATGCACAGTGAATAAATGAAAGGGTCTGTATGTAACAACAACCAGGATGTTGAAGCTGGTCTTCTCATCACACTTCCCTTGGCTGTTCTGTGCAGAGGCTTAGGCAGTTCATCATTTTGCTGGTTGGCTCAACAAAACAGATCTTCTTCCCATCTTATGGACAGCCAGAGATTTCTGCATAGGAAGATATTCAGAAGTAGTGAAAAAGGAACCATTGTCATTCGCTGTAAAGTTGGAGAGTTGCAGCTCTGAGAAGTAATGAATCTGCAGTTGTGATTTATCCATAATGATCCATGGGAGAGCAGGATTTCCAGATGCTCTTCGTCTCTAACATTAATTCCTTTCCCATCACATTCCAGAGGAAGACATCTTGGTTTGCACCACTGAAAAAAAGACTGCTAGATTTAATCTGCAGCAACAGGAAGGCCGGGCACTGATAGCCATGAAATGATTAACCAGCCTGATGGGAAATTATCATTTGCAAAATCATCCCGTTGTGAATGAGCACAAAGAAATTCATGTTTGCGTTGCACCGAAAACAGAAGTCTGATTCCCCCTCTTCTATGAGAGATGCACTGCAGAGAGCACAAGAAGAGCATCTCTAAATGGAGAGAAGCAGGCTAGTGAGTGTTAATGAGAGAGCAAATCATGATATTTTGACCCATATGTGGCACCCTGCACAATCAGAGGTTTTCATTACAGAAACAGAAAAAGGAGTGTTTTGTGAGTTGCAGCAGCTGCTGTCATATGCAAAGATTTCATACAAGCCAGCCTAGTGGATTTGTTTTCCTAAACAAACTTGCAGTCATCTGTCTTTTTAAATATAACTTCTGTGACACACAGATGAAAATCAGAAAGTGATGCTGAAAGCTTTCCATGCTCTATTAATTTTATTATGTAAATCCACTCCCCAATTGATATTTTCATTCAAACTAGTACAAGATCTGTCATTATTCCTCGATGTAAACGGAAGCAAAACAAGTAGTATTCAAGCAAGTGCTCTCATTTGGATTATTATTTTAATACAGCAGTATTGTCTGTAGGTAATTTCTAAAGCATGTTTGCATAGCAATTCTAGGCTGCTTCTTCCCAGAGGCTGTTTAGCACTGTCAACATTTATTTCTTTTGCTTTTGTAAATATAATAGAAAGCAGAAATGTTTGACTTCAAGCTAATAAGCAGATTTTGAGAAATGGACAACAAAATCACTTCTCTGCTCTTCGAATTATCTGTCTCCACACCTAATAATACACCAACAATGAAAAAGCAAAACTCACAGAGACTGAAAACCCACAGAGAAACGTGCACAGCATTCGCAGTGTTTTAGCATCAATTCTACTGCCATTGGTGAGTATTAAATGGTTGATTAAAAAGCATTTTTAAGGCACTTAGTGTAACACACGTTCACCTTGTTCTATGAACATACTGGCAGATGTATGTGTACCATTCAACTGCCACAGCCTTTAAATACTCGGAGGAAGTATTCCACAGTAGCATGAAATGTGCTTGGTCTAAAGGCCAAGCACACAGGTTTTGATTCCAGTGTAAATGCGTAGCTCAGTTACCCAGACCTAAACAAACACACAGAAGTTAATTGGAATAGCCAGTTAATCAAAGCAACTGGAAATTCTTTTCCCTACAGAAGCATATGAGCAAGTTTTATCCAAAGTATTACCAAATTATGATTTGCAGTAGAGGAGCACATCATATTTTCACATAAAGTTTCTGACAAAACAGTTCAAATGTGCAGCAAGAACAAATCCCCAACGCAACAAACCTTGAAGCAAAAAGAAAGACAAGAGAAGAGAAATCAAAGCAACATAAAGGTGATGTGATTTTTTCTATCCGGTTTTGTGCACTGGTTGTGACAACTTGGGGAATCAAAATACAACTTCTGAATAGCACTTAACAATCTAAAACTGTTACAATTTTATTGTACCATGGTACACCACAATGAACTGATACAGCATTTCCTAGTGAAATTTACCTAGCAGAGACCTTATCATACAGCTGCAGAGTGTCAGGCCTCTGAGAGCACTAACAGGCCTTAATGGCCCCGTCCAGCCTCACCTGGGACCTCCACCCACACCATGAGATCAGGAGCCTTGGCCACACAATTTCTTTCTGAGCTCCACTGCAGGAGTACTGGGCTCTGGTATAACGTCAGCCATGCCTGTTTCTAACTTTGCTGCTCCTAATGCCAGATATCAATCTGCAAACTGGCTTCCAGATTTGATGTTGGTCCTGCCTCATCACTGTGTGCCCAATCCTCACCTGTGGATTGACCTCCTGCCTTGACTTCAGACCTGCTTTGTCACTGTACTGGTTCATTGTCATTGGACCTGGCTCTTACCTCTTTATTTTGATAGTTTTCATGTTGGTTCTCATCCCCTCTCATTGACTCTTATTTTCTGAGTCAGTTTTATTTCTCAGAAGAAACATTTGCACTGCTTTTCTTCATCCAGTCTATCTACAAACTATGTTTGTACCCTTTTCAATACTGACTTGAAGCCTCAGTTGTACCCTTTGCTTCCTCTCTGGTTCAGTTCTCCCCAGGGGTTTTGCATCTCTCATGTCCAGGCAGGCAATAGAAACATAGTCAAACTTCTAGACCAGAGATGGTTCTAGAAGCTCTTAACTCCTTTACAGAATCACAGAATCACCAAGCTTGGAAAAGACCTTCAAGATCATCCAGTCCAACCATCCACCTATCATCAATAGTACTCACTAAACTGTGCCCCTCAACACACCTTTACCTTTGTTGCTGGGTAATGAGTTGAGGATCATGAGAATCATAGAATCATAGAATTGCTCAGGTTGGAAAAGACCTTAAAGATCATCGAGTCTAACCATAACCTAACCATGCTACCCTAACAACCTTCTGCTTAACCATGTCCCTGAGCAGCTGTGAAATGGCTCTGTCAGGAGCAGCTGTGTTTTTTTCTATCTCTGAGATAAACTCTTTGAAGGATGGGTGTATCTGGGCATATCTGAAGATTTATCATATCCCAGAGATCAGGAAAAACCAATAATTGCACAGCTGTCCCAGGAGCGAGGCTGAAACTTTCTGGAAAAGGTTCCAGTCTCAACTGAAGTCTCATAATTCAAAAATAGTTGATGAAAGAATAAATCATTGAATATAAACAAACAAATATAAATAAACCCGCATCTAACTCAATATTTGCACTCCTTTCATGGTGGTTTACTTTTCAAGGTCCATTACATATTTGCTGACACAAAACAAGATTCCAGAGGACAGAGTTTTTGAAAAATTATGAGCACATAAGTACACGTCATTGGGGAACTCAATATGGTCATAATTGTCATATTTATGATTTCAGCCAGTTTTGAGCAAGGCTTTGTTGGTGCATTTTGCTTATCCCTAAATGCTATGAGCATATTTTGGGTGTTTGGGCTTTATGGCTCAATTATTTTACTAAGAAACAACTACAACAGCATCGGTGTTTTACCAAAGAAAAAAGGCAAGTAAATTTTCCAATTATCAAGGCAATGCAGCACTTGGTGTATATCATTATGAAGCTGTTAACAAAAATGCTACATTTTCATTAGCTAAAAGGCTATTTATCCCTAATGAGTTGTTAAAGACTGAGGGCAAAATTCTGCTGTCACTTACTCCAGTGTAAATCTGTAAATCCATTTGAGTGCCTCTGGATTTATACTGGCGTCAGTGAAAGCAGAATCTGACCTGAATGCTCTTGGATTTGACTTTGTAATCTGTTTCCACCCTAAGAAAGCCATTATTCACCAGTAAGGACCAATCAATAACAGTAATACTGGATGAAAGGAGAAATGAAAGAACTTTTTTTATCCTGTTAAGGATACTTCAGGAAACACTAAATTTATTACATATGTAGCCTTAAACATGTAAAACAACATATTTCCAGACTGTTTTGCAGCCTGGATGCTCATGTGTATCTACATGTAAATGGGAAACATGGAAATGGCCAGTTTCTATAGCTTCCCTTTTGCTCATAGTACTACTAACTGGCAAGTGGATAATTGGCAAACAGTAGGAAAGTGATCTGAAGACGGTTAGAGCTTACTGAGTTGCACTCCAGTGCAGCAAAACATCGAGGTGATGAACACATTTGGTACAATATTCATCCCTATAACCAAACTTCTGAGAATTTACATATTGTGTCCTTTAAATGGGCAATGACTTAAATGTTGGAATTGGACATCAGTGAATCAATTGGAATTGGACTCAGTGAAGCAGACCTTCAGAATGCCTTACAAGAAATATATGGAATGGGTTGTATTTAACAGTTTTATACAATAAAGGAAATTACAGATATATGAGAGCCTTACAGGCCATAACACGACCATAAAGGTCAAAATGCTGTAACAATGATGTTTACATGACTAAAGTTTAAACATGTCAAGATTAAAAAATAGAAGAAAATAGAAATTACAGATTTGAAAAGCAAATGCACAATAGCAGAAGAATCTGTGCATGTAATTAGAAGGTAATTTATCTGTTCCTCTATGGGAACATGGTTTTGCTAGTGGCTGACTACAGGAACCTTAAGTGCTAGCTGGTGATACTGGAGCATATGTAGTATGGACTAGTGATTTTCACAGTGGGCATTCTGCTTTTACTATTCCAAGTTTGTTGCTTCACAACTGTAGCACACTGAGCTGATCACACAAATGCTACATCTGGTCCCTGAGATTAATCAATACGTTTGATGGTAGATGAATTTCCATAGCTATTATTGGCACTTGTTTTTGGCTCTGAGACACATGGGAAACAAAGAAGGGTTCAGACACCATGCTCTTGCTGCAACTGTTGAAGTATTTGAAGTAATAGCTATGATTGTAGGACCGTGCATCCTTTCCCCTACCAGCCTGGCCTTCTTCCAACTAATAGATCCAGTTCTTCTTTTAAGTTTTGGAGGCAAAGATGAGTGCAGAGTGCTATGCTACTTTCTTGTACAGTAACAACAGTATGTGTGACCAGAATGTATTAAGTTCTTGCCTGCCCTAGTTTTTCAAAAACAGATTGTTGCTAATGCATAATTTTCCTGTCTTCTATGATTGATTCATCTATTCCTTTCATCTACTTTCATCTATGAAAGTATTTGCCATCAGTAAGCAAATAATATAAATATAATTAAAGACAAAAGAGAAGGAAGATGTATTGTATTGTATGAGATATTACCCAGGGAAAAATATTATAATAAGCATGAATAAAACAATGTTTACTGTAAAAGTAGAAACATGCAGCTAGATAAACATTTCCCAGTATTAGAAAAAGAATGATTTCTCTTTCTTTAGTTGCATTTAGCTCTATGATCTTACAAGCCACCCTTGAGAGTGATATAAGTAGAATCACTGAGGGCAAGCATTAAACCACATCATTCGACAGGCAGCTACAGGTAAAACACCAACTTAGAATGAAACACAGTATGTAGGAATTAGTTGGTCCAGTCTGTATATCTGCACAGAACTGATGGAACAAGTTTCTCAAGTATGACTTGAGAGGAGGTCCCAATCACAGAATTAAAAAAATTAAGTATCCCAGCAACTTCCTTCCACAGTATCACCTTCTCATGTTTTAATCAACAAAAACAAAAAGTTGCATTCAAATAGTAAATGATCAATACCATAATATCACCAAATGCACTTTGGTTCTTATCGTCATCAGTCAGCTCTGCAGTTGTAACACATGCATTTTCATGTTCTTGGTAGGAAAGAGGCAATTATATCATCTCACTGTTGCTGAATTGGAGCACAATTGCAAGAGTATTTTTGAGTTATGTACAAAGTCCGTAATGAAGCAATTAAATTAACCTAGGACTCTCGGGTGTAGTCTCTGGCATCTGAACTATTTGGTCATCCACTCTCTGGACAGTCTCTAGAGGAGAACAGAACTCAGTTCATGAGGTTTCTTTTTTCTTATTGTGCTATTTATATTACTGAGTGGTTTATCCACAGTGCAGTGTATATCTTAGTCTGTCACATTTTCAGTCTTTGTTCCAGTTCTCCATTTCTTCTGTTCCAACACACTTTTTTCTGCTCTAGTACTTGTCATCACTACTTACACCTTTTGGATTACATCCTGTTTTATTCCATTTCCTTTCTTTTCTCTTTTTCTTCATTCTTACCACATCTTTACATGGTGTCTCACTGCAGCAGAAGCAAGTGCAGAAACTGGGTACCTATGGCTAACGTGTAAAACATACAACTGGGTGCCTACTGTTGATGTGTAAAATGCACAAGGAATAAGATCAACTCAATTCTCCTCTGTGTCTTGAGTTTCTGAGTAAGGGATAAATAAGGATAGTAGCAACACTTCCTCCTGTAGATAGCTAACTGGTACTTGTGATCCTACCTGGGTTTGAAGGCCTGAGAAGATCTGAGCCAGTGTAGAATTTGCTTTAACTTTTAAGGAGGAAAAAAAAAAATGCTCAGCATTCTGTCTGCAAGGAGAATGACTGCTTTAAAGCCACGGGGCATAAGGTTCAGGCCTTAATCATTTCCAGGTTGTGATGAAGATGAATGTCATAGCAAACTACCAGATTCTCTTTGGAGAGCATAAGTGAAGAGCCAGCCTTGAAAGACTGTCCATGAAAACACTACTGAGGACCTTACATGTTAGCAGAAGTACTTTAAAATCGATATAAAATGTCAACCATAAAAATGGATTTCAGAACTGCACTCGTCTGATGTGAAAAGAGAAGACTGGAATTAAAACACTGAATTAATTGTTATTTAAGACTTTGGAGTAGATTTGGCCCCAGGCCTCTCGAGTCAAACTAGTATGATAAAAACTCAGTTCCATACACTGTCTTCCTTCCCCACTTCAATTTCCAAGTCTCATCTGATCTTCAAAGAGTGTTCATTTCCTCATCTCTAATCCTGAAGAACCTACATTACTTCTATATGGGAATCTGAATGTCCTCACTGCTTTATCAATCATAAAGACCTGTTCCAAAGCATCATCCCAATCTTTTTTAGTTGGTGCCTTCTTATACTTACTTTCCCATTTTTCTGTAGACTACATTAAAAAGCAGGATCCACAGACAACACCCCTTGCAGCAGTCCATGAAATGAAACCTAATATTTCCCAGAAGGATACTAATATATTCTCTTTAAAATTTCAGGGAGAAGCTGAATCCTATTATTGATATGCCACTGATATATATAAGGAAGTCTCAACACCCAGGTACAATTTATCTTGGCTTAGTGTTTGGACAACGAAGCATTCAATAATGCATCCTTTGACAAATGTATATAGGCACTGGATCCCAGAGGTAGCTCTAACAAATAGTTTTATTCTTGCATCGTTCTGAAAATGGCTAGAACCAGTAGCTTCATAGAATTGCTTTTGTAGCTTTGCAGTAAGTAACCTCACTGCTCTGGGAGAGAAGAGTTTAAAAATCCACTAACACTCAAGATCAGCAGCTGCAGAGCTCATTTGTTTTTAAGCAAAATAATTAAAAGAAAAGGAAGATACTAACCACAAAGAATTCACCTTTAAAGTCAAACAGCCTGATTTAATTTGTCCCTGGAAATATTACAGTAGTAGGAAGAAAGACACCCGTTAAAGCTAAGGTTTCCCTGCTATATGAATGTTCCACTGAGAAGTGGGAATCTCTTTATTTGCTTTGGATGCAGTCATGTGTCTAATCTTACCATAAATATTGTACGACTGTGCTAGACTTATTTAATGACAACTCCATAAATAAATTGTAAAAAGTGCATTGACCTGAAGTATCGGCTCTGTTGCCCATGTGAAGTCAAAATGCTTGCTGGAGCTGAGGGTGAAGGACAAAGTCACAGCGCTGTGTCCTTGTATAAGATGCAAATTTTTAACAGGTAAAACTTAGGTACTTTCTTACCTAAGTGGCTTATGTTGAGCTGGGAGAGGGAGAATAGCATATATCTCATGAGGCAGGACACCACTTGTGAGTCACTTATAAAATGTAGGCAGAAGCACTGAGTTTGCTACTAGGATATTAACATTTACTGCTGGAAGTTCTTTGTGTTACCGTTGTACCTTGGGGCATTGCAGTGGATGTGTGTATGCGTGTTTGTGAGAGGACTCTGGTGGTATGTGTGCATTAATGTCTAGTTGTTCTTGGCTCCAGAACAGCCAGATGACAGGTTAGAGCCACCCATATCCTGTGGCACCTGAAGAGTGGGCTCACCCCTCCCTGCTGCCCCATGGGATTTTCCAGCAGGTAGCTATAATCATCAGTATGAACACCATACAGGAGTCTCCACTGGCTACAGCCATGGCACTAAAGCAAGGGAACCAGTCTTGTCTGTGTCGTTTTCCCAGCTACTGCTGATCAACACTATGAACTTTCCCAGAGATTTTATGTCCCATATGTATTGGAGTGAACTGGGCTCCGGTGATATAAAACCACATCAGTACAGACAACAAGGCTGGTCTCAGGAGCTGAAGCTGACTTAGTATAGAGCACAGCAACGCATTTAGCCAACTGGCTAGCTTGAGAAGTGCTGCTTCACTCTGCCTTGCCATTAGCACTAAATTCTCCAGACAGTATCAGCGTACCTCTGTGGGGTTGACGTCACGATATCAAAATGAAATGAGACTATTTAAATGCAAGACTCTAGTGGTGCCAGTACAATGTGAAAATGAAACTAACTCAATGTAACCCATAGGGAACAAGTTATGGTGCTGGAGAGAAATAAAATAATGTAAATGCGTGTTATGCTGGACTTAAAGAGTCCACTGAGGCCATGGTCTGTTGCTGAATTTGTTTGGGCGTTCAGCTTAATTTGTGCCATATATCTTGAGATGGATGCATTGTTTTACTGAACAGCTATTAACTAAAATTAACATGCAAGGAAGTATGTGAGTGTTCAGGCAGGGTTTGACCTAAGCTGCGAAAAGCAAAGACACTGTGGAAGTCTGGTGTCTCAGTCCCAAATGGGAAATGTTACTGGAACAATTCAGTGTTACAGAATCACACACATAGGAGAGGTCCAGTGTACTCATAGAGACTTGGCTTACTCATTGCAAACATCAGTGTTTTTGCATTTGAATACAGTAATGTAGGCACCCGGTATGAATAGAAGCTATGTGTGGATAGGGACAGGGAGGTGAAAATGCAGTGTCACCATCAAGTGTTTGAAGGGTGCAAACAAGTAGACTGCTTGTTTTAGTCCTTAGGGCAATGATCTGGGTGTAATGGCACAAATTTGAGAACAAGAACTATCAATCTGAATATCAGAAACAGTTTTGTGTTAGTGAGATCTGCTGGGTTGTGACAGGGTTTTCCTTGGAAACAGGAGGTTTCAGTTGGATCTGTACTATGTATGGTGGGATTCCTGGTACAGAAATAAATGTCCAGGAGCTGCTTAGCATAACAGCAGTGACATACTCATGAAACATATGTTGCAGTTGACCTAAAAAATAGAAAAGAAAAAAAAAGGAGAAATTAGGATTTTTGACAGCCCTGCTGAAAACATTGTCATGCACAGCTCACCAGGCACCTTAAGGACTCAGGGTCTGCCTAAACAAAATATCCATCTGGAAAAAGATGTACATAGGGCCAGAGGTATGGTCATCCTCCTGCTGCAGCATACCCATAGCTCACTTTTACTGGACATATAATAACATCTCACTTTTTTGCAGACAGCTCACGGTTATCAGAAGCCCCACATGAACAACAGATATTAAAATGTCTTATCTACTGGCTATTGACAAAATCATGCACTAGAGAAAAGATGGAAAGATGCCTTGTGGTCATCCTCATTCTTTTATTTCTCTGCCTTTACTGCAGCCTTTATAAAGGAACACAGCAAACCAGAGACAATTCCAAAAAGAGTGAGCTGAAGTGACTGTGTGTGTTTCCAGAGAGCAATGCAAAATGGATACTAAAATTTTAAGTTAATGTGCTGCAGGCTGATGCCTAGTTTGTAACTTCAAAAGACCCAAACTTTCCAATTCCATGCTTGCCTAGGTTTCAGGTCTGGCATCTCTACTTCTAACCAGCAAGGCTGGTTATCAGTACAGCTAGCTTATTTCCAAGCCATCAAAGGATCAGACTATGGGAAGATTCTGATCTCTGGGTACGTGACAGTTACAAATGATCTGTGCAGGCCCTATGACAGGCTGCTCACTTGGTAACTGATGAGCTGGTGTCCCAGAGAGCAGAGCCCATGTATTTAGCAAATGCCAGAACTGCTATGTTGATCGAATCTATGTGGATCGTAAAGAAAAGCAAATACAAGCTTTACACTAAATGCCTATGATGGATAGATTCATCTTGCTGTGTGCTACTCTGATCCCTATGTATTCATTGAAACTACACATGTAATTCAAAATTTTCCTTGAATTTATTCATGTTTACAGAAACTCTGAAGCACTGTGCTTCCAAGTGTTTGCAAATGACAAAGTACTGTACTCTGCTCC
This sequence comes from Perdix hodgsoniae, assembly GCA_035772895.1. Classification (NCBI taxonomy): domain Eukaryota; kingdom Metazoa; phylum Chordata; class Aves; order Galliformes; family Phasianidae; genus Perdix; species Perdix hodgsoniae. The sequence continues at coordinate 3,538,474 of JAPSGF010000063.1, read as the reverse complement.
AGGGAAGGATTTCAGTCCATATCCTGAATTAAGTCTGCAGCACACTTGTGCTAGCTACAATAAATAAAGAATAGGCTTTGATTTGTCTATGTGACAGTGTAAATCAAAGGAAGTAGAGAGAACAAACCCAGAAATCTATGAAGTGAAGAAGGTGTTTCTCCCACAAAACATTGGCCAAGATCTAATTGGCTTTGAAAGAACAAAAAAATAAAATTTCCTACATGCAGAGACTTTCAGATACTTCATGTTCCACAGTGTGCAAGTCCACATTTTTACTAACAAAACTAGCCTCAATACTGAGGTTCTGAAAGTATTATTTGTACTAAAGGAGAAAATTATACACGATTAAGTTTCCAAGGTCATTGCTGCTGGATCTTTGAAACTCAACTGTGGGGAACGTGAGGTGCAGATGGAGAGTGGCCCTTTTTCTAAACTTTCTTTTCAACCAATTCTGGGTACCTTTCGAGATTACATCATATTCTCTAAGATCTTAGATAGCTCAAGCACGCTGTAGTTTTGACAGTCTTCTTAGATATTTTCTATTTAATGTACTTATATACTTTCTTAGAAGCACACAAAAAAAAAAAGCTAATTGTCTCAATATCAGCAGTCTGTGTGTTGCTTCCTTTGTAATAACTTTTTACTAGGTCAGCTTGATGGATGGGAGTAGGCATGAAAACTTCAGCTCGTTGAGCCCATATGAGATACTATCAGTATACTAGTCTGAAAATATTCTATTTTATATTCAGTTCTATTTTAAAATATATGTTTCTTATATATATTTGCATTTTAAACCAACAAGGATATGAAATAGCCTTGTCTTACTGAAAGCACTCCAATCTGCTTCCAAGAGTGGTTTTAAAACTTCAGATTCGTACACACCAACCTGGCCATCAGACTCCATGACCCGGCAAAGGTCGTTTTCTTGGTGGATAAGTGTCCTGACCTTCTAAAGATGGGTGAATCAAGTTGAATAAGCAGCTTCAACAGCAACCCTTTCATCTCTGACCTCCAGGCTGGATTACTGCAACTCATTAGACTGCTACACTGAAACATGCTAATAGCTTGCACATTAAGAGCCATTGATGTATCAGCACCTAGGGTGAAAGTCTCTATAGGAAGAGTTCAAGATGCCATGCATTACTTGCAGCCACAGCTGTACTCTGTGGGTTAAGCCACTTCATCTCATCTAGGCTCTGACCTGTCAAAGCTTTTCTTTGACAGAAAGGAGTAGTAGTTACTACTCCTTTAGTCACCGTCTAAATTTATCCCTACATTTCTTTCACAAACAACCAAGTTTAAAGCAGAAACGCAAAGAAGAAGCAAAGAGGTTAGAAGGAAGAAGCTTTTGTGAAGCCTTAAAGGAAGACAGAGATCACAAAGCAGCTCTGCCTAGTGTTAGATGAAGAACTCTACTTGTTTGTCTCTGCAAGAGAAGTTTGCATGCATGTGTTTTACTACTGTTGTTCCAGGCAGCAGAACTGAATATGCAGTCTTAAACAAAAACCACTCCACGTGTTGTAAGGAACACCTTACTGATATAGAAGAACTTGTAAATCGTTATGGTGAAGTGTTCCTATGCAGATACAGTTACACATGGTGAAGATGCACTTTTATTGGTGTACCAAAACCAATCAAAGCCAGATTATTTTTTCTTTCTTCTAAAATAGCTGTGCTTTTATTAAAGGATCTTGGTGTGACCATTAGACCATCAGAAGCCCTTCACACCTGTGCCCAACAGCTATGCAGACAGGTGCTGGTAATGAGTTACAGCCTGATCCAAATCTGTGGCAATAAAAGACAAAATTGCCTAAAGACCCCTGAATCCCAAATCAGTGGCAATAAAAGGCAAAATTGCTTCAAGACCCCTGGAAATGGATCAGTGCATTTTACTTTATGAACAGTTTTCTTTGCTATGTTGTGCTCATTTTATTAATTCACCTTACCATTCCCAATAAATTTAAAGCCCACCATAAAGTCATATATGTATCAGCTTATCAGAGCAGTTAGGAAACATCCTCTAAGATGACAGACACACCTCCTGGCAGACAAATCCCACAGGAACTATGAGACATTAAACAATAAAACTGAAAGTCCAAAGTGAAGAGAGAAAGATTTCTTCAGGGATAGACTGACGGCTTAGGATGTGCTCACAGAGAAAAATGAGACAGCCAGAAGTCTCAGTGGCTTCCACAGCTACACTTGCTTGCAATATTGATTACAAAAAGGAGATATCTGCATGTCAAAAGGAAGCTAGCATCAAAAATAAAGCTGTTTGCTAGAATGCAAAGAGACCAAACAGCCACGAGGAAATGAATGTGGGGCACATTTAAGTACTGCACTGAAAAAATCCCTGAGAAATTATCCAATATCATACAGGGGCATATGAAACGTGTATATTACAATAGCAATGCTCACAAACACTCGCAGTGATTAAAGCTGTAGCTAAGGCAGGATGGAATTCTAATAGAGGTGTGAGTGCACAAAAAGCTGCAGGAGCAGCAGCATTCACAATTGCAAACAGTGGTAAAGATAAGGTGCACTCCTGACATTCCTGGCCCTGAGTACACCTCTCCTACCTGCAACTTGTCACTTTAATGCCACAAGGTCACAACGCACTGTGTTGTTTAAGTCAGTAACTAGCAAATAATGAAAAGAGAGAAAGCCTTAAAGTCTTCTGCAGGCTTAAGGGTTAGTTTGGGATCAAGTTGTGCCATCATGCATCATATCCTGAATGAAAGCACAGTTTACAAGTCTTGAGGAATATCTGATATCTATTATTCGACCAGAGCAGCAGCAGCAACATTACTTCTTCTTGGCTAAAAAATAATGCACAGCATTTGAAGACAAACTAGTTTCCTTGTCACCAAATCATCATAATTAATTTAACTACCATCATTACAGCTGAACTTTGCAGCCCAGCCAAATGAAGTCAGTCAACTTCTTCTGCGTGCTTTCTTTTTTTTTTCCTTTGGATGTTTTCCTTCCTCTGTGGCTAATTATTGAACTTTTTTTTTTTTTCCCTAAGCCCTAATTCATGCCTCCTTCCTGCTTACTGAAGCTAAAATGTCATCTGTGCAGGAGCTCATAATCAGCTGATTCTGACAAGCAGAGGATAAAGCACAAAAGGAAGAATATTGTTTTAAGGAGGGAGAAATCCAGATCTGACTATTGGGACCTTTGCCAGGGATTTCAACACAAACAGAATACAGGCCCTACTGTTGACAAGGAAAATTGGACCTTGTTGTTTGTTAAGGATTTTGTTTCCTTCTAGCACACTGAAAAAAAAAAACAACAGTGAAACACAGACCATGAATCCTCACCTGTATCAGCAGTGCAATAGGAGGGTGATACAACTGAGGATATTATGGCAACAAAGTGGAAGAAAATAACCCACCAAACACAGTGCTAGCAAACTATTCTTAAAGCAGACAGGACCTCAGCTATTTTGTTGCAGTAATTAAAGAATACAAAAAGCAAAACTTTCTACCTGGCATTCTCCAAAGTCCAGCAAACACGTGCTCAGCTCCTCCAACTGAAAATCCTGTGATGCATACTTAATTTTTGCATGGTCCAATTCTTCACTCAGCCTTTCTTTTCTGATTATTTCTACTAAAGGGAAGCAAGGATCAACAGCAGCTTTCTGTAAAGTTTTCTAGTATCCAGGTAAAGAAAAATTGGAAGCCTTCAAATGAACCATGCAAGACACACTAGCCCACAAGCTCGATGATTCAAGTTTACTCTAGAGAAGAGTCATTGCAGTTAACAGTGAAAGGGAAAAATCACTTTGGTAATTTACCAAAGCCAGACTGAAAACGAAGGTATTGTGATGCATCAGTTTCAAGATTCACTCAGGCAGCCCAACTGCCACCTTGTGGCTAACAAATCATTCTGCTGCAACTTCGCTGCATTATTCCTTCATCATTTACTCCTTCATTATTTATTCCATACACATTCAGAATAAATCTCAAGACAACGCATCCTAGGCAGGAATAAAGAGCTCTGATTCTCTAGAGTCCAAATATCCAATATAGATCAATGTTGTTAGAAGGGAAAAAGAGATAAATTCAATTACCTCAAGCCTTATATTGCAGAGAGCACTACGTGGGGAAACATCTGGGTTGGGGCAGCAGTCAGCTAAATTCTGGTACTATTCTGTACAAGCTGATCTGACAAAGGAAACCAACTTCAACAAAATATTTCATGTCACAGTTGGGTCAAGTAATCAATTTTCTATGCAATTCTAAAGAGGAAGGGAAGGGAAGGGAAGGGAAGGGAAGGGAAGGGGAGCTACTAATTTTCCAGCAGACTTTTTTCTTTAATTGTGGCCTTCTAGTTAACCTAAATGACTTGAGAATATTGAGTGTTGCCTTTGACAATATAAAGAATCTGCAAGGAAAAATTTGGAGCTTCCTATAAGTTCACTGCATTTATGATTTTCAGCAACTTCTGTTACTGTTTACATATCACCCTACACTCTTTTTTCAGTTGCTGTGCTAGCTTGCTAGCCCTGCTTTCATGGCCTTGGGTGACTTCTCTATGTATGACTGTGCAGAAAAGTTCAGCATGACAAAAGCCTAAGGGAGAGAGGAAGGCCTTGAGCATGATGCCACTCATGAAAACTACCACCTTTTATCATTCGTTTCCATACAGACTGAACTGGAACTGCTGCTCCAGACTGGGTGGAGTTGTGAAATTGAAATATACTGTGGGATGTAACAGAAGATTTAGAAATACCACTTTGAGAAGGGGATAGATATCAACAAAGCATAAAATAATAGGATGGTTTGGGTTGGGAAGGACCTTTAGGATCATTTATTTCTAACCAAATTATAAAAGACCGAAAAATATTTATGCTTAAAATACAATGAATATTGTGCATATCCTTTTCAATAGTTATGCTTTAGTCAATGTATTATAATTGAGCTCTACTGAATTACTTTCCTAGTGGATAAATACTGTACACGCTGTACTGCAAAGAGACATCATGTAATGTATACTAATTAAGCCATTATATCTGTAGAGAAGATCGTATCTGAAATATCAAATTAGCAAGAATTAAACATCTCAAAGGATTAATGAAATGTTATGGAGCCATTCACTTCCAGGTCAACAGGTTCAATTTCAGCCTAGTTTAATAGTTATAATGAATTTATGTGCTGGAGATAACAATTCTCTGCATCCATTCATGAATCAGTGTAAGAGCCCCTGGCTCATAACAAGAATAGCAGCCTTTAGCAGAATAACATAGCCAGAAAGAATATGCTTAGCCTGTATTTGGCATGGAAACTTAGGCTCCGTGGGATCAGGTAACACATTTAGTGGATGCCTACAAACAGCTAAGAGGGACACAGAGATGCTCGATTCTCTTTACAGATCTGCCAACAGTCACCAACCCTACCAGTAAACTTACTGCAGGCAGAACATTCTACTCCCTCTCTTTTATTTGGCCTCAGAGTCTGACTGCTGACAGATTCCTCTCTTAGCAGCCCACACTGCTTCTAGCAGAGGCACATACAGCACAAGAAAAAGATAGAGGAAGGAAGGCTTATAGCAAACTTTCATGCAGTTATTTTAACAGCTAATGTGGTAGCAGGCATACAGCAAAACTTCATTTTTTGGAGGAATTTAGAATTTGAAATTCTCAACTATATTCAAATTAAATAGCCAACATGTCGAAAGATTCAGGCATCAGCTTCTGAGTGATGATAGGCAGTAAACAAACAATAACCCTTTTATACACAAGAAGTCAAGAAGCAACAGTTATTTGTTCTCGATGCAGTATCTTAGCTAAGTATGCCTAAAAGGCCCATCCAAGTTCTGCAGATACAAACTGAAAGATGACAAACAGCATAAACATAACAATCTTCCTTCCAAAGCCTACCAATTTACTTAGCTATGAGAAAATTGGCTTTGGACACAACAACATTGTGAGACATGCTACAGTAAGCTAAGGAATGATTCAGAATCACAGTTCTTTACACCTTCCTAAAATCATCACCTTATTGAGCTTCAGGGTCCTCAATGTAAGTGCCAGAAAGTTCGATGATGCAGGTATTAAGAAAAATTTGAATATCATTTATGATGTGCTTCAAGAAATCAAGAAATGCAAGTTATAAATACTAGTCCTTACAGAGGGCTACTAAGCCACACTTCAAATAACGGATTGCAATTCTAAAGCCACAGCATTACAGAAGCATTACAGGTTACAGAATCCTCTTATTTTGCTACCTCTATTACCAACCACATTGACGTCACATTCTGTATCCCTCTCCTGAGATCTGGAAAAAAACTAAGGATTTTCAGTAGAGAGAATTTTAATGGCAGAGAAATAGCTAACCGACTAGTACATTGGAAATACTTTGTCAGCCAGAAGTACTGAGATCCACCACCACCACGGTGGCAGCCTACATAACATATGGGAAAAGTGTAAAGCTTGCAAGATTGTTCTCTTTTAGTGACTACAAACAGAATTCAAGAACAAAGAGCATCTAACAGCTGTTTGCTTTTCTGGCACTTGTGTATTTCAAGTGCTAATACTAATAAAGTAAATATGACAATCCAAAAGCTTTGAGAAGCCATTTTTATTACAGGACTGTCTTGTATGTCCATCCCTAGCTCATTACACTCCCACTACATTCAGTACATTAAGAAATTCAGTGCAATTTACACTACATCCTTTATCTTTCTACAGGAAGCTAGTGAAGCACAGAATGCAGTAATGGCAGTTGTAGTGCAGATACATTTTTACTGATCCATCTTATCTTCTGTCACGTTAGCTACTATTGTTCTTCTTGTATGAAATGCATCCTTCAGTTACTGTATTCCTTAAAATACACTCCTAGGTTTAGTGTTCCTGTAACACACTATGTTTCACAACTGCAATGCAAAATTTCTACAGATTATCGGACTCTGGCAATCACGGTGCTTCTTAAGGTATAGATTCTGAAATGATCTTTGTAACAACTTAAAGGCATTATATGAACTCCAATTTTAAAAGTGCAACTTTTACTATGACTTCTCAAATTTTTGGAAAGCAACATTTTGATTAAGTTTAATCTGCTCGAGTAAGAAAAAATACTTGAACAACACAGGCAGATGCAACATACGGTATTTAATAAGAGTTTAAGAAAAATGAATGTAAGGCTAGGAAGAAGAAAGACACTTTTTGTTAGACTAGCATCATTAGAAAAAGCACAGAGGTCCTTTGTTACTCTCTCTCAAAAACTTCTCTCTCTCGTCACATCTATGGCTATTTACATACAAATCCTAAAAAATCTCCCTTAGTGAGCTTTAAGATGTTTATATGTATTTTAGCTTTAAAAAGACAGCAGAAATATGAAATGTGTGTAGTTTCATGCTTCATCTTGAATGCTATAAAAACCCTTCTATGCTCTCCTTACTCCAAGCAGACATTAACATCAAGTTGGATGTCATCCAAGAGCCCTGGATAACACAACAAGATTTGACACAGGAGCCAGAGAGAGGCAGCAGCAATGGGGTCTTGGTGTTGCAGTATAAACTATAAGGTCCACAGGGAAATCTAAATGGTGTATTTTTCTGTTTACCTTCAGGTGACAACGTCCAAATGCTTTAACACATCACCAAACGTCTGTTACAAAAACTCCTGTCACTAAGAATAAAAATGGATGGATGAATAATGGCCAGGCTGGACCTTCCGTTTCTTGCCAGTACGATTGGGCAAAGATTTTAAAACAGCTTGTAAGCAATATGCCGCCAATCCACACCTATATAATCAGGCCTAGAATCATCAGCAGTCAACATTACAGATGTATCATCTTACCTCTGCCTAGAGATGTGTCAGGCAGCTGCTGGCATTCCTCAAAGGACTTGGAATCATCAACTGAAGTCAGGAAAGAAATTACTTGTTTCACAGTGTTTTATCCAACTATATTTTATCCAACTATATTCACAGAGCGCAATAAATACATTATTTCCTTTTTTAAAAAATTGTATTCTGATCAAATCCAAGAAATACGACAAGTTCACCCCATCATACATAAAAAAAGAATACTTCAAAATACTACACACTGTAAAACATTTTGAATGTCCCCTCCACATAAAACCCAACCGAGATAAACGAGACTGATTTTTCTTTCAGTACAAAATGAATAACAACAGTACATGTGTGTGAGGGGATAAGGGAAAGGATTTTCCTTTTATGCTTTCATTCTCTGCTGCTTCTTTCTGCATCTTCCCGTAAGAAGACATTTGATATTTTCACCAACTGCAAAGCCAGGGCAACTCAAACAGTTGCAAACGAATACTAACATGCAGGCTATATGGAGCAGTCCATCACAAAAGATAGAACTTTACCTATACCGTGTATATTGGTCACCACAACATACAAGGTGCAGCTTCAGGAGAGACAGGAGGGTTTCCTTCTTGTGTAGTTGTGGTTTTTTGCATTTTTGTTTTTTCATTTTTTCAGATGCCCAGCATCAGATGCTGGTTCCTGAGGATCAGCCACCTTCTAGAACAAGGTACAATGCTAAAGCTGTAGAGTCAAGAAGTCACATATTTGTCTACTACCTAACATAATTCTACATCAGCTATCACTTCTGAAGAAAGTGATATATCCAGATCAAATATAGTTGCAGTAAAACTGCCCTCTGATGAGGGACCCTGATAATTTAAATGATAACACAATCATCCTTGCAAAGCATTATAGGGGCTACAAACTGTAGATATTATACATAATATTTTAGAAGAAAGACTTCCTTGAAAATTTAGCTTCATTTTTAAATTGAAATTTTTGCAACCCTTTCAGGTTTGCTTTGAAGAAAAATGTTGAATTAATCCATTAGAAAGAAACAAAATCCCAGCAGTAAATCCACCTAATTAAAGTGGAGGTGTATCTAGCCCATAGGCTATTACTGCATCTCAGCTTAACATTTTTAAACATTCTATATGTGGAACAGGCAGTAAGCTCTCATCATTATTTCTCAAACGAAGCTGAACAGATCTAACGCAAATTAAGGCAAGATAAAGCAGACAACTTAAGTGATGAAAATTGCACATTTTCCTCTGCTTTAGGGACACTTCTGGCTCATCTGTCCTCTGATCAAGGTGATTCTGATAAAGCTGAAAATTATACTGTGCAACTGGATTGTATGAGATTATCTTTCCCCTGAGAAGTGATTTATTTTAGTAACCCTTGATGAATAAGAAACTTTCTGCTCCACCCGATGCTTCTTGTGTGGGCATGGCTCCTTTATTGCTTTGAGTGAGAGATCACATAAAAGAAACATAGAATCTGAGCAGTCAGATCATCTTTATCGTTCAAAGACAAATGTGCCCTAAAAGATGGACCTTCAGGAACCACAAGTTTCATAAAATGGAAAGATGATCATAATTAGTTCGTAGGTTTAATTGCAAAAGTTACTGGCGTGTCTTCTGGTTGTTTTTATTTTATTTTATTTATTTTGTTTTTCTTAAGTGTGAGAAAAATCCACTTTTGTTTTTGAGATATCTTGATTTGTAGAATTTTGTGATTCTTGAGCTTTATATGACTCCAGGAGATGCTGCCTGTTAAGCCTGAAAACGAGGCGAGGGTCAGGTCCAGAAAGAGATGGGCAATTGCAGCGCTCTCTTATTTTAAGAGCCTGTGGATACATAGGAAAACAAATCAAGCTCATTTAAGTAAGATAAACAAACAAAAAAAAGGTTTCAGTCAGCAATTTGGCTTTCCAGCAAAGTCTGTGTTTTCATATAAAGCTTAGCAAGTATAAAATAGTCAGAATTGTTACTTTTCAGCAGAAATCAAGATTTCCTAGGAAGAAATGTACCTTTTAATACTGTAAAACAATGTGGGGGGGAGGAGAAAGAATCAAGAATGAAAAATGTTTTCTCACAGTCTCCACAGGAATTGATGTCCTAAAACATACATCCTAAATAAGCTCAAAGTTGTCAGAGTACTTCCTGTGTATTTGTGCACATCAGTAAATTTTACTTTCTAATTTACATTCATATGTAAATTGAAATGACTGCACACTTCATTAGATGTGTTTCATTATTGAAGGAGTGACATATATAGGTAGCTGACTGGACCAATAATATAATGGACATTTAACTGTTTGATAGAGAGATCCAAGATGGCTGATCAGTGTAGTAAAGGTTCAGTTACAAAAAGTCATCTTGTCTTCAAAAAGCATTTGAATACTTCTGCCATGTGTTCTCAGAAAAGAATGTCTCTGGAATGTCCAAATTTATCTGGATTAAAAGAAGTACTCTGAGACCAAACTCTAATTACTCCTGCTTGCTAAATAATGAAAGTGATACAGCTTCTATTTCACAGATTAGAAAGTAAGGGCACAAAGGATTTAAAGGATTTCCCAGAGAATCAAAATCCATTAGTGCAGCCACGTTCCCTCCAGCTCTGTGTTCTGGCCCACAGATCATTTTGCCTTAGAGGCAATATGAGAAAGGTAATGACAATCAATGGATGAATCATCTCTCAGAGGAATCCTGCAGAACGGGTATAAAAAAGCATAAAGAGAGCTGTTTTAAAAGATGCTTAATTTGGTGCTCATTCTAGTGAAGTTAAATTTGCTTTAACAAGTCCATTCAAACAGGCAGCTTGTTTTAAAGGTGACAATGGGTACCAACCAAACCACTTTGATGCAGTCTTTCCAATTGGTTGTACACAAACATTTCAGTATCCATGGATTCTTCCACAACAGCCATATCAACTAACCAAGTAAAGTAAGTTTCTGTATATTACATTTAACACAATTATGTGTAGAACTTCAGAAGGGTCTTCATTTCAGCAAAGAACTATTCTTCAAGATTTTCAAATAGAACACCAAGTCAATAATTAGTCTGCTATTAAGCATCACTCAGTGGACACCTGTGGGACGGTAGCTTTTATACAAGGTTAACTGTATCTTAGCCTCAGTCAACAGCATAACCTATTGACAGAGTAACATCCAACTTCATTTTTGATCCTTTCATGGAAAAAGTTCAAATGTGTATTTCATTCTACATCTGTTCATAACCATACAGTTCTTGAAAAGTAATGGTGATACCTGCCCTGAATCATAGCCAGATGTCTCCTTACACTTCTACAGACAGTTATCAGAAAGTGTGCTTATTCATTCAGCCTAATAGGATTAAAGAGGAAGAAGAAACTAGGAGTTTACATAGGAGTTTGAATGATATGCTGAAAAACAAAAAAAGAAAAATTGTAATGTACTTTAACTACACCAGGTTCAGTTGAGATACCACCTGTGTCTAAGAATTGGTGCATCATTATGAACCAATTCGGTACTCTTCCACAGGAAACATTGGGAATAGCTTACTACAGCAGATTATTAAATTGAAGAGCAGAGCTCTTAAATTTCTTCATATGAAGAGGTACCAAAACATATTTCTCCCTAACTTTAGTACAGTGAACAAATAAGAGTTCAATTTAAATGGCTGGAAACAAAGAATATAAAGGCAATAACCAGTTTGGGAAAAAGATGCATTCCAGGAATGCATCTTGCTCAAGTATAAGATACTGAATGCATAAATCTGGATTAGGCATGCAAATAAGAGGAATTTAACAAGAGGAATATAAAAACCACAAATAAAGCTTTCAGTATTTGTTTTTCTAGAGGGTGATTGTCCACGTAGGCACCAAGTGTAACTATTGCTGAGCACTCTACTGCCTCACTGACCAATCAATTTCTAAACTGATGTTTTTGACAAACCAAGAGTTTTCTCTTGTTCTCTTCCAGAACATAAGCTGCTGCAAGAGTGCATTAATGTCAGACAGCATTATTCAAGGCAAATGGAAATATAAAGATTTAGGCTGTATCCTGGAAAAGGGCATCATAATCTTCTTTTAAACTAATTTAGCAATTGTAAACCTCTAGGGTTGTTTTTTTTTTTGCTGTTGTCACAATATAGTGCCTGGCTTACTTCCATGGTTTCACTTATCTAAAATACCAAAGTCACAGCAGCAAAGGTCCAAAACAATACTTCAGAATTAACACTTTTAGTCTGTAGAAGTCTGTTTTCTTGCTATATATACAGCTGTCAGATGGGAAAGAAGGCAACTATCATACCACCATCAACCCAAATGCTGCTAAAAGGCTACAGTTATGAGAAGGAAAAGTTCTGCTGACACATCATCTTACTGTTAAACACACTTATGAGGACACATTCCAATGAAAGCAATCTTCTTACGTATATTTGTGCCATGAAACATTCAACCTTACTTAGGCATTCTTTCCCTGGCTCTGATGGCTATTTTGTTTTATGCCAGTAACAATACAGCATCGCTGATGTACCAATACCTGGCTGAGGAGCTTGCAGCACAATTTTTCTAAAAGATGAAACAGCCCAACATTATCAACTATGCTGTATTTTCAAAATCACTTGTAACTTCACATCCCCAAATAAATTGTTTTCTGTCAGTTTGGGCAAGTGGAGAAATAAAAACATTCTTTATGAAGCATATGCGTATCGGTTATAATAAGAAAATGTTTTGTTGACTGTATACTGACAAGTGTTCTGAACAACACAGAAAGAACTGAAACAAGGTAGAGAATACACAGATGCACCTGAGAATTAAAAGCCATGTAATTCTATTCTTCTCAGATTAACGTTAAGAAAGATACACTGGTGTTCAGAATAAAGATCACTTGTGTGCTTACTGCCTCGGACGATACCGAAATATCAAAATTGCTGCCTGTAAGAAGTAAAGGTGATTCTGTTTTTCTTACCATTACAGCTGAAGTCACTCCTGCAATGCACTGCAGGTGAAGAGAAAAAGAATTTTCAGCTCTTAGTACTACTCCTACACCACTGTCACAGGTAGTCAGGCTAACTGCACCTTGATCTTTTGAACACTTTTGGAGTCCATCCTACCTCTCACAGTCCATCAGCTCTCAGTACCAAACTCACATCACTCCCTTGTCCACAATCCAGGCTAAGGCTTAAAATCTCTTTCTCTTATTGGTGATTACCTTAGTGGGGCTGAATTCTGCTCTGATCTTGCAATTCTGACAAAAGCTAAAGAATACCACAAGCATGTGAAGAAATAAATAAGTCAGAAAAGCAGAGTTGCAAAATGAGTTACAATTAGCAGGCATAGAAAAGATAACAGGTTCTACAAATAAAGCAGCATTAAAAAGATTATTAAAAGGATGGATAGATTTGTTACTTGATGGAGAAAAAAGCAACAGGTTCATAATACTAATACTGCAAATCTTTCATCGCTGCTTCTGGCACAGAAAAGGAAAACTGTGACAAAATATTTAACAGATTTATGGAGACAACTGAAACACAGGACAGTACTTTTTCTGTTTTCCTTCAGGCTTTTTTACATTGATTGGACCTAATATATTCTAGTATTTGAACTACCTGAGGTATTCTGCACATCATTAGCAAAGATTAAATATGCCATCCTGACAAGAAAAAATAAATACATCTTCAGTACTCCATAAGACATGAGAATGGGCAATAAATTAAGTAACAACACAATAGCAATAAATGATAAACAGTCAACATGGATTTGATAACAAACCTTGCCAAAGTAAATTAATTTAGTTTCTTTTTTAGCAAGTTAGTTGCCCTGGCAAACAGAAGAGAAGCAGTAGAAATGCTGTGTCCCAACTTAGTAAGACTGCTGAAATGATCTCAGTGTGGTATTTCCAAGAAAACGTGTTGGAAAGAGGAGCTTAAGTGAATCAAAAATGGAATGTGAACCAGCAACACGATGCCAAAAAAGCGAATGTCAAGATGAATTTTTGTGTCACAGACACAAGGCTTAATAGAACAACTTCTGCTTTATTCAGTATTGCTGAGTTTTCAGCTGATGTACAGCATTCTATTTGGATAGTAGAGCAGGAAAAGGGTAGACAAGCTGCAGTGAGTCAAAGAACATTAAAATAAAAGGTTTAATGATGAACCACAAGATCCTTTGGTTGCTCTCTGGCTCTATGATTTCATGATTTTTCTCTCTAGGACAACAATAAGCATCCTTCCCACTACTACAAACTCATGGATTTTATTATTTAAAAAGAAAATAACTCTTTGCTGAGTACTTCACCACTTTCCATGTAGGAATTCTAAGAGATTCCAGTTCCCTTTTTAAGAGGGTTCTCATTTGGCTGGCATATTTTTTCCTCCTAGCGTACAACCAAAATTGCTCCCTAACTGAGGTGGAAATCCCTTACAACCCTGGTAAATCTTTTTCATTTTCTCCATTTCCTTTCCAGGAGACAGCCACTTTGCAGCTGTTTATAGTTCTCTATTTACTAATACCTCTGTATGGCTGTAGCTTGCAACTTGTTCAGAAATCCAGATGCAAGATCTTTAAAACCCATTTGATTGCTCCCTGACTTTTAATTTCATGAAAAGAGAATCCTTGTGATATTGCTGCTTTAATTTACATTTCCTGAGACTGTTAAGCTGCCTCACTGAGACAAGCCATTTCATTACCTGAAGAAAAAAAATTCAGTTTATATAATCACTGTTTATTGTGAGCTTCAAACCTGCAGAGAAACAACTGCATGGTCTGATAAGACCAAAAACTTGCCTCTGTTTCCCTCAGCTCTGGTAACTTGTCCAAGAATACATATAACATTGTCCAAAAAAACATTTCAGCCTCAAAGCCATCAGTATACAAATGACAACATCAATATCTTTAACAAAAAGCTGCTCTACTTCATTCACATCTTCAGAGGAAAGGCAGTTTCAACTGAAGGAATATTAAAACCAAATACAAATGTAAAGCTAACAGACTGGTTTGTTTACTGATAATTTCTTTTTATTTTAGGATTCAAATTTTATGATGGATCTGATGTTGAGTCTAAGTAGTAGTTTCTCCATAAAGAGATTTAAGAGGTCCATTCAGATATCCAGCTTCTCCTCCTGGGCTCTGAACACCTACCTGGCTATCAATATGGTACACAAAAAGCACTGAACAATAAAGTCCTGGAATTCTCTTTAAATGCCTGAAATCCAGCTTCAGGAAGGCAGCTTTCAAAGAAACAAGGAGTCACTACTTCAGATAAGAAGTCTCCAACAACACTTCTACCCATCTTCTTTCATTTTTATTCCACTTTTGCAGTATCAGCCTCACTTATCCAGTCATTCTGTTAGAAACAGGAAGCCTTCTTCTCTACCTTTACTATCCTACTCCAAAAAGACACACAAGGTAAAATGCAAATGAAAACATCACTCTCTCAACTACCTTGTGGAAGACTTCCTAGCCTCCACTGCTTTTGCAAGGAAGAGCAGTAATAAATAGACAAGAAGTTGCTGCACCTGCTAAGCTACAAGGGATAAGACAAACAATAACACAACTGCTAGGACTACACTACTGTTCATTTCTATAACTTCTTCACTCAACTTTTGTGTAAAAAAGAATTTATTTCATCACCACTTTAGAAGCCAGCCAATAATTGTATAAAAACGAAGCCTCTCAAACCTTCCATGTTACATCTAACCAAAATGAAGGCTCCATAAAAATGCAGATCATTTTTTATTCAGCTGCTCTTAAGTGGTACAGAATTCACAAAAATATTCTCACAGCCCATTTTTGTAAAGCACAGAATTTGTGTATGTTAATTTGAAATACTCAGTTTGGCCATTCTCCAACATCCTACACTTTATCTCTGTTTTGATTTATGCCATCATTTAGATTATTTACTGCATTCTTTCTCATCAAAAGGTTCAAGAAAATCTCTTCTCCTTTGAAATCAGTAAACACCTCAGCATTTTAGTGCTCTCTCTACCAATAAATCTTCAGCTGTTTCTGCAGCTTGGAGTTAAGAAAGACATTAAGTGGCTGGAAATGGAAGAACAAAGAAAAAAAAAGAGCAAGAAAGAAGATGTGCTTGGTTACAAGGGGAATTTCCAGTTACCATGAACTGAAAAACAATGCTGTTGTGAAGTGTGCAAATACACACTAACAAAACCGAAGAACAACAACATAAAAACACACTAGGCAAAAAATCCATGTTATTTTACTGGTATAAAAAATAAAGATACAGTAAACAAGCTAAGATCACTAAACTTGGAACAATCCTCACATATAAAACTAGCACTTGGTTAGTAGCAGAATTTTTGCTTAAGCTACCAGTGAGTAACACACCAAATTATGGACATCTCTAAGCAGCCATGTACTTGGCATCCTTTGGGATGAAATCTGAAAGAAATAACAGAACAGACTGCAGACCGGCAGGCAACTGTGTGAATTAGCTCTATGTCCCTTAGAGCAGGGTAAAGTTTGCTCCCCAGTGTGATGGTACAAATAGAGATGAGATGTGAAGGTGAAAGAAAAAAAAAAAAGAGCTGCCTGAAAATTATACAGAGACCTATCATAGCCAGGGCAGTTAAGAAATCTTCTATTTGGGATCTAATATTTTTTTGAGGCACTGTTATGCAAGGTGTCCAATTCCACATTGGTGGGAGAGAAAGCATAGAAAGGAGTGTTCTCTATCTGATAGCCTTAGGCTAGCAACCAACGTAATGGTTAGATAAGACAGTTCAGAGAGTTTAGGAAACCAGCTTAAAATCTGCCTTCCAAATTTGCTTAAAAGGAAAAAGAATTAATGCAACTTGTGACATTATCACATCTATATTATAAAAGCCATTAAAAACCACAATTATTACAATTTAATTAGAAATCACAAACAAAAGTCATTAGACTGAATTACATTTTACCTGTATTACCCTGATTTTTATTCATTTAATTCAATTATCAAGAAAGATTTTTATGATAGAAAATTTCAGTATGGATAAAGAGAGAGCTAAATATGATACTAAAAAAAAATAAAATAAAATAACATGTCAATTAATACCAAACTAATTCTAGTAACTTTCCTCAGAGGGAAAGGTCCACTTCCTTCAGCTCTGCTCACCTCTGGAATAAGGCGGTCCAAGTGCTCAGCTCTATTCTCATGAGAAGGGTGTGTGGAGAGCCATTCTGGCAACCTGGGCTCCCCTTTAATGGTTTCCACTAATTCCATTAGTTGCCAAAATACACTGCTTGCTCTTACATCAACACAAGCCTGAAAGGAGAAAGAAAATGTTTACACCACTGCTTTTAAGGTAATACAACACACGTTCTAATGGATATTGAATCCTAACAGACATCATGAACTCCAAAACTCAATGACTATTTATCTCAGGCAAAAGACTGTTCTGAAATACCTCAATAAACTTGAATCAGCCCTTTATTCCACATTATATTTTCTAGACTCAGTACAGCACAAGTTATTCATTTCCACAGAGTTCAGAAAATACACACAAAGAAAGAGTCTAAAACATGAATTATTATCACTTCTCATGTAAATATCTCTGAAAACAAGCTGCAAAGGCTGTTCTGTATGCGATTAAATTACCCTTATAAAGAGTGATTTAAACTATCTTTTAAGAGTGTCATTCACAACAGGCAAAAGTAGCAATTTTGGAGAACAAGAACTCTCCCATCTCCCTCCGTATTTAAATACAGATGGGCATGGACCTATAATACAAACAAATTTGTATATCACCAACAAGCTCCTTTATACTTGACTTCAAGTAGAGTGGAAAAAAGAACAGGATTTCTTGCAACAGTTTCCTTTTCTTTAAGAGAAAAGGATGACCACTTACAGGGTAAGAAAATTACTCCTCCCACACTCAAAAATAAAAATGAGTGGTGCTTTGTCCTTTGAATTTTATTTCTTAGCAGTTATTACAAAAAAATGTAGCTGCAAAAGTAGAGAAGTGTTGTGGAAGCCCTTTGCTTGTTTCTTTCTGGTACAGCCCAACAGCATCACTGCTATTAGAAAGCTGCAAGTTACCCACACAGCAGCTCTGTTTTTTCAATGGATGGTATTAGTTCCTCTGGATGACTTTCAACTCCAAATGAAATTTCAGTCCCAAGTTTCAGTTGCAGAAACAAAGTTCATTTTTAAAATTCTACCTTGAAGAAACATTAATAACTAATAAGAAAGGGAGATTAACCTTATGAAATATTAACACTAGATGGTGCTGCTCTCATAGATATCTAACACAACAGTTATGTAGCTCTACTGCACTTCGCTAGAACTGACTGTTTTGGTTAATTCAGAATTACAAATCACGGGGATGAAAAAATTAACTGGAAAATGAATTATGAAAGAGTCATTTCTTTACAAATTTGCCTTACTTTAGCAAAGAAATTATTTTTATGGCTGTATTTGGACTAAAACTTTAAATACCTGAAAAGTATTGGTATAATTCATTAATTAACAGCAACCATGGGTATTTCAAGATCTGAAATTTTCCTGTATTGTTATGAAAATAGATTTTACAGATCAGAATATTTTTAATTGCACTAAAACATAGCAAAGCATTCCTCAGAAGCTCTTGCAAAAGATGGATGCTAAGTGAAAGGGTAAAGCTCAAAAGATAGTTTCTACTTCAATAAACAATTTAATATGGCCTACTTATGTGAACTCACTGTTTGGCTTTCTCTGTATACTGTGCCAATTGGAGAACAAACAACCACACAGTTTACCTCTGTATGAAGTGCAAAGTTCCCCCAGGTTACAATGGAAAATGAAAAGTGTCTGTTCAGTTGGTAATAAAACAAACCAGATGTAGTTACCTTTGCTGCAAACTGAAGTCCCACTTTATCAGCTTCAGCCTCCAACGTTCTGCTGTACGGTCTATCAAAAATAAACTGCAAAAAAAGCACATTGGAGCTGCATGTCATGCTTTTGAATGTATAGAAGCTGAAATGTTATAGCTGTTTTTCTAACCTTCTCATAACAAGTGTGTTATCGAGCATGCTTGCATTGCATGTGATCAGTATTGATTTCTTCCTAATATAATCTTCAATTACACTACATCTATATCTATATCTATCTATCTATCTATAAATAGATAATTCAACATTCCTATTTTCAGTTGAAATTAACTCACATTATACATACTCTCATGGTTCTTCTCATCAGCCAGTATCACTGCATTTTGCTGTGACCAAAGGGTTAACATCAACTTAGTCAAATTAGCTGCATTAAGATATTATAAGCAGAAATATATTACTGATCAGGGTTGCATTAAAAATTCAGAGTCAGGACAATAAACTGATTATGCACAAAATGGAATTTTCTCACTTCACCTTTATTGACATCAAAATTTTAGATGTAGCAACAGTAAATAAAAAAAAAATCTAGAGGCTTTTGAAATTACGGTTTATTACTATGTACATTACGTGGTAGAAGCCCACTGTACGAATGCAATCATTTTCATGCAGAAATCACTCCTTTGCCACAATTATCTCTCAACAGAAGTTGCAAATTGCACTTGAGAAGCTTGATTTGAAGAAAAGACATAACCAGCTACTCTCCTTTTTTGTGGTGATGACAATTTATTACTAGGCACAAAAAGACAGTGGTAGCTTGGATAGATTGTTATTAATTCATATAACCCAACATATTCTGGCATGTGTAGATTTGGGTTACCCTGTCCTAATTTATCAGGTTATAGTTAAGGCAAATCAGGGCTCAAAAAGCACCCTTCTCCTGCAGAGATAAGCAACAACTCAAAGCATTCTGATATATGCATCAACTAGGAAAAAAACAAAGAGGAGAGTAAGGATGTGCAAGGCTAATGAAGAAGAAAAGGTTGCATCCGGTCTTTATTTAGACAAAGAAGCAGATCCTCCTTACATGCTCCAAGAAAAAAAACAAAAAAAACCCAGGTAGATATGAAGGGCACCAAAGCAGTGGTGCAATAAAAATACCAGTAACTCTTTTTCTTACAGATCTTGAACACTGCAGTTATAAATGTATTTTTAAAATCTTCTGTAGGTAAAGTTATTGTTTGAAGTGTAATATATACTTTTACTGCCCTGAAAGTCTACAGAGGCAAAGATGTCCCTGGTTAATGTGTCATGTAATTCTCTAGGTCTATTCTCCTGTTGACTAAATAAATATTTTATTTTTTAATTGTTAATAATTGCCCAGGTTGAAACAAAGACTGGTAATAGGCAAGATGACTGCCCAAATCACCAACCAAAACAGATCTGCACAAGTTTTCTACTTCTTCAATTACAACCACTTGTGATTTTTCTTCTCTAGGAACTTTAGGAGAATTTAAAGTAAGAAGCTGAAGAACTAGAAAATAGGTGGTCTGAATGCATGCGTAACCTAGACAGAGATTTTGGACAGCATGAAGATGATCATAAGATCATTATTCTGCCACATTTGCTGATGGAAGAGAAGAGTGAGTGATTCACTAAAGGCTAGGCTCCTCAAGATTCAGAAACCCTTGGCTGCACATACAGGCATAAGGGAGGGGTGAGTAGTTCACCTAAACAGAAAAGTCTTTAAGGCACACAGCTCGTATAGGAAACTCCTATTCTCTGTAATAAGTCTTCTGTGAAACTTGCCATTCTCAAATACTTATCTAAAGCGCTGTTTTGATTGCAGCAAATTTCACTGAATCATCATATCAGATTCACCAATGACTAAGTGATGATTAAGTGCTGATTTGATTATTAAGTGATGGTTAGGTGCCGTTAAAAATCATATGATCTACTAGTGCGACTTACAACAAAAGTATTAATAAATTCAAAGTGCTGCTAAACCAAAGTACAGTAAAAACCTATTTGTGATGAGGAAAAAAAAAAATAGCAGACATGGCACTCATGGGCAAGAAGTAAACAAGAATTCCTATTCATACTTTGTGCATGGGATAGAGCGTTGCCAATAGTAACCACTTATTTATTCAGTATTACATGTGGATACGTTTAATTCTATTTTATTTGAAGGTAATTCTGACCAATGCTTTAAAGCAGGACACTACTGGACTGTATCCTGCATGCAGCAGATCTAGAATGGTAGACCTGTGAGCTTCAACCCAAATTACCCTGGCAACAACTCCAATTTACAATGACAAAATATCAGTTGCAGTAACCTAGGAGTAAAGATCCAATGCAATACAACCCAACCCAAATGGAAATGCAATACAGTGGAATGCAATGCAATGAAGTGAAATGCAATCAAACACAACGCAAGGCAACCCAATGAAAAGAAATGAAATCCAACGCAATGCAATCCTAACCCTGACAGGAAATTAAATCTTGCTATTATGAGCAGTCTGAGGATTGGTTCACACTTTGCTTTTTCCAAATTCAGCTAAATTCATCAGTTCAAAATGATGACTAGCAATCATCAGTATATTACTCTCTTAGCCACTTGTACAAATATCCAAGCTCTCTAGATGTAATTTATGTTCATAACCTACATATCTTCCCATTAGCATAAGAACTACCAAACAGATTGGTTATATTTCAGTTTTTGAAGAACTGGGTGAAATAGGAAAATCATCAAGAGAACTCAAAGCCAAAGAGCACTTTCATTGCATTCCAGACTCAAGTTTTATGAAATAAGCAAAATTTCCTCTACGGAAATTATTAAAAAGGGTTTTATGGTTTTTCTTTTTAAATAAAGAATTTTTTTTTTTTTTTATGAATAACTATACAGAAGAAGACAGAAAATTGGGCAGCAGGAAAAAAAACAGCACCAAAACCCCCTGAATTTTACATTATTGGAAATAGGCTGTCTGAAAAGTTTATTTCAGTATGTTTTATTATAATATAGTTTCTACTTTCAAAGAACATTTAGACTCTCGACTTCCTTATCTTGAAAACCATTAGCAATGAATTTAAAGATACTTCTTCCATACATTTCAGTTTGTTTAGAAACAAATTAGCAACAATTCAAATAAAAACTTCAGCATCTATAAAACATGAGACACATTTCAAAAAGACCTTCATTTAACTTAATTGGCAAGCAAGTGCTAAAAGCCCATCCAACTAAATCCAGTCATTATTTAGAGAGATCTACAGTTTTTCAAAGTGACAAATGAGAATATATATCAACTAAAGCAGAAGATTATTTATAAAAACATATTTCCTCCAGAAACATCCAAAGACATGTTTATTTTTGTTTATAGTCTTTCTCTTCTTGCTTTCTTCCCATTTGTACTATTTAGAGATACTAACCCCCCCCCCCAAACTGTCAGTGCTCTCCTGTGAAGGATAACAAGAAACATTTCAACACATTTGCAATGAATGTCAGAAACAGATGTATTCAATTAAGCTGTGTGAAGTATTCCATAGTCATTCTTACCTCCTGCAGCTTGCTCTGGATCCGCTGGCCAACAACCGCCAATATATCGTGAGGACAGATGGCCCAAATCATAGTGAGAAAGATGAGTGATAGGAAATCCAAGAAGTGAACCAGACTGGCTTTCTCTATCTGAAAGAAAAAAATGGTCCAGTTTTCATTCCTTACTGGTGTTTTGTTTTTTTTTCCCTACACAGGCACACAAACAGGACTAATAGAAAATCCTATGCTCACAAAGAAAAATAAACAAAAAAAAAAATAAACAAACGCGACCATCACCCAACAGAACAGTTGGATACAAGGTACTTTCAGTCTAAAATCCACACTAACTACATATTTGTTCCTGCTGGATATATATATACGTTGGATGTCTCCTTGTTTGAAAGACTCAAAGCTTGAAATACAATGATGGTGGTATGCAGACACAGTTCTTTAGTAAAAAGGCCATGAAATATTTGGGAGGGAAAATCTATATAAAGACCCAAAAGACTGTTCTTTACATTAACTTGAGATGAGATAGGCATCATTTAGACAATAAGCAACTCTACTTAATACTTCTTTTTTTTCCAATTATTTTCTGTTGTGTTTCCCAAGTTCAGAAGGTGAAGAATAAAACTGAAATTCTGCCATTTTTCAGCTCTCCATTCAACATGCAACAAATCGATCTGAGCACTGACAAGACAGGCTGTGCCATTCTTTCTGTCAGGTCAGTGATACAAAATGCAAGGTAAGCTATTTCTAATAGGTTTAACAAGTCTAACAGCTCAACCAAACTCAAACAAGTATGATGTAAACGTTCTTGATCACCCCAAATGATACAATGTGCAGTACAGTTCTGGATTTTCACAGATTTTCAAAACATATTTACTGACTTACAGACTATTTTTGTGACTTTATCAGGGCAAGTATGATTAAAAGGCTCTTGCTTTTCTTGCTTCTCAAACTGATGTGTACATAATGGATGCAATTTTTAAAAAACTACATTTAGAGACAGAAATCATCTCAGAGGCAAAATAGCACCTTTTACCAAATCACCCCAATCCAGAACAGCATGAACCATAATTCTATACCATGCTCTTTCTTCATAGTTGTACCTACAGAGCACAACAAAATAATTACTTTCATTCTTTAATGTTTAAAGGGCAAAGAACTATTCATTTCAACACGTGAAGAACACAGAATAATTAAGGTTGTGAAATTCTCTCCAAATGCAGATTCAAGCTCCAGACATTCTTGAGTTTTGCATCCTATAACTCTGTGTTACTACAATAAAAGTACCACATGTGTACAAAAAAATATATGAAAGTATATTATGTGGATATCAGCAAGTCTAGGAGCAACAAATTGAGTTGCTGATGCCTCCTTATCTCTGCTATAGGAGGAGAGACATCTACAGACCAAGTTCTAAACAACTCCTAATAGTGAGCCATAATCCACCCATACACCTATAAAACAAACAAAGAAACCCAAACAAGCCACACTGATAGGACTTCTGGCAGCTAAACACTAGGTGAGTAACAAGAATATACTGTATCAGACTACTCTCCTTGCAAACTCAATTTCTCATTAACTAGAATGCCATACCAAAATTTTGCATGGTAGTGATAGGAAATATCTTAGTTAATATAATGAAAGAATTCTAAATTTAAGAATTCTAGAATTCTTAAATACTTACTGCATGTTCCAGCACAGCATGAGCTATTTCATGTCCCAAAATGAAAGACAGCTGATGGATATCAGAAACTGCATTTAGTAATCCAGTGAAAACAAACACTTCACCATTCTGTGAATAAGAAAATTAAGAAGAAGGCAAGTCAATAAAATGCTGTTTCAATATGGCTAATAATTTTTGTATTTACGTTCAACTCACTGGAAGCACAAAAGCATTTACTTCTGGTTTATCTACCACATGGATAGCCCAGGTGAGTGCTGAGACCTGTGGGATGTCCTTATTGCTCTCAGACAAATGTCCAACAACTCTCTTCACAACCTGATAGCGTGCATCTGTCTCAGGCAACATTTTGCTTTCGTACTTGTCCATCCACTGAAACAAGAATTGATTGATTGCCATGTGGAACAAACACACAGTAAATGACTACTTGGTAAATTAGTTTAGTGGCCACGTACAATTTCATTACAGCTAACTTTTTATACATTTTTCTTTCATACAACCCAAGCTAACATATCACTGATCATGCTTTCAGACCCACAAACTAAAAATAAGTTACCATGCCTTGTTCCTATATTTAGTATTTCCTCATACATACAGCTAAGCTTGGCATCAAAATGAAGCAGACTTCTGTATCTTCCTGAATTCCCATTAGAATACAACTCCTCTCTCTCTCTCTATATTTTTGTCATAACTTGTAAGTTAGACAAACTCATACAAAAGATATATCAGAATATATCCTTGTAATAATTCTGTTATCCCACATTCTCTATGAAACAGGAATAGAGTGACATTTGTATATGACAGGATTACCAGGTTTCACTGACATTAGGATAGCAAGTTACAGAACTCAAAGTCTCAGAAATTAGAACAATGGGAAAAGTAAAAGAAAACAACTAAAGAAAGATTAGCTGTTAAAAAAAAAAAAAAGAATTGAACAAATTCTCAGTGGTGGAATAACAACTCACAGAAGAAAGGACCTTAAAAAAATACCAAGAAAGGATCAAAACAGAAAATAGGACAGATCTGAGCACATGCTTATTAGCTATGTTTTTCTCTTCTCTATTGGATTTCTGTAATTAGCATATTACAATAACACTGCTAGAAATGTTTGCTACCTACCCATTATGTGCTTTTAGCCATCATTTTGGAGGCAAGTGATGCCTGAATGATTTGCTAATGGGAAGGGAACTCTTAAAAATGGATAAGACTACAAGATAACTCTTGGATGTGCTCTAAGGGCTTCTGAGCACAAATTGCAGGAAAATACCATGTAATTGTCACTCTTATTAAAGGATATAAGAGAATCTGATTGTCAAGAAATGTGCCAGAGAACACAGCTATAGCCTTTACCTACAAATTAAGCACCGCCAGGTGTGTTTGTCCATCTCACCATTAAAATAAATAAATAAATAAATAAAGCATTAGCACTTCCTGAGCATTTTGATTTTTTCTTCAGAATCTTACCATACTATATTCCATCTGTGACAGCTGTCTCAAATGCTCCTTTCCGAACACCAACAGTCTGGCACGTCCAGTGATGGGTGTCTCTTCCAAGTGAGTAAAATAAAACACGACAAATAAAACTCCCAAGCTACTGACACCCAGGAGTATCTTCCATTTATTTGTCCTCACACTTTCTTTGAAGAGCTCACGTTTATTAGGAGGAAGCGCCTTCCACCATTTTCTTATGCTCCTGTAAGACACAAACACTGGCAACTTAGGACACAGCGAAAAGAGAGTTGTTAGTCTGCTGCTGCTCTGATCCATCCTACATTCTCAGCTGGTGTGAGCTCAAGGAAGTTTTGTCGTTCTTGGGCCCCTACCTATCTCCCTTTCCTCCTTCTCAGAGGAAGAGGAGGAAATGCCTTTTAGTGTCTTGGTCCATCTCCCTCTGCACGTGTAGAAGGGAAAAAGATCCAAAAGAAACAATTCCTTATTAAACAACCCCTTCACCCAGGCCTCAGCCCTTCAAAGCTTTGCAAATCTACCACAATTAAAAACCTATAGATAATATACCTACCATTCTTTATAAAGAGATTGAACACATGCACATGGCCTTACTCTGAGAGGGAGAAAGCAAGATCATATTTTACCTGCCAACAAGGATAGCAAACAGCTTCTGAGCAGGTTTAACGATTATCCAGAAAAGAGGAAACGGTGCAGCCCGAAGTGACGGCGATGAGTGAAAGGACCTGATGAGCTGAGTGCTCCCAGCAGAGAAATGATTTGGGACTGGCCCTACAGAACTGATTTGGAGGGACGTGATCTTCTCCTTCAGCAACCGAGGAGACTGGGAGCCAATCCTTCTGGAGATGTGCTGCGTGCTCTTCCATACTGCTGTATTTGGGACATTCCAAACACATCTCTGTCCTTTACCAAGACAGGTTGTGCCGCAGCTTTTTGTTGGGGTCAAAGCCAAACGAGAGAAAAGACAGTTCCTCCTGAGAAGCTTTAAGCCACGGGTGACGTTCATAACCTCCTCGGTTGGCTCGCCTGAAACAAAGGAGGAGGGGGGGAGGGGAGGGAAAAAAAAAAAGGGGAATTAAGCATTAAGAAACAGGAAACGCCCCAACAGGAAACTGGGGAACATGACTTCATCTGAACAGATACCGTATTTCACCCGATTACTACGTGTTTCTTTGCCCACACACAGTTCCAACTGTATCCCGTTGAAGACCGAGGGCGGGAGGCAGCTGCCGGCTGGCAGAACCACAACTCGTGCCTTAAGGTTCTCACCGACAGCAAAACAGGGTCGGGTGTTTTCCCTCGCTCTTTAACGACCGCGAAGGCAGGCGGGCTGCGGAAGAACCCCCGCTCCCTGAGGAGCCCCAGGGGTCGGGCGGACACTGAGGGCGGGCACCGGGAGACGGGAGGAGATGAGGCGGGTGGGACGCGGTGCCGCCGCCGCCGCTTCGCCCCTCCCCCGAGCAGCGCTGAGGGCGGGCGCCGCCATTTTGTGCCGGCGTCACAGAGCGCCGGGGTTGTCCCTCCCAGCCCGGCGGCAGGGCCTCAAATCTAACTGATATGCGTCACGCGTTGGGTACGTGACGTGAAGAACGCGTTCTTTACAAACGCGAGTGTGGCGGACGCCTCAGAGCAGTGCGCAGGCGCTTCACAGGGGGCCTTCAACGCGCTTCCTCTCGTGGGAGAGGTGGGGGAGCTCGGGTTTCGGCAGCCGCATCGCAGATCCGCACGTCAAAGCAGAGGAGCTGTAGCTCCGCCTTAACGTAACCCGGGGCCTGGTGTGCCACGCTGGGTGGTTGTCTGCTGATGCTCGGTGTCCTTAGGCTTCGTTGTTGTCTGCTTTTCCTGTCTTCAGGGAATCACAGAACGGCCTGGGCTGAAAAGGACCACAAAGATCATCTGGTTTCAACCCCCTGCTGTGTGCAGGGTCGCCAACCAGCAGCCCAGGCTGCCCAGAGCCACATCCAGCCTGGCCTTGAGTGCCTGCAGGGATGGGGCATCCACAGCCTCCTTGGGCAACCTGTTCACACCCTCTGTGTGGAAAAACTTCCTCCTAATATCCAACCTAAACGTCCCCTGTCACAGTTAAAACCATTCCCCCTTGTCCTATCACTATCCACCCTTGTAAACAGCCATTCCCCCTGTATACGTTTATACGTTCCTTTCAAGTATTGGAAGATCACGAGGTCTCCCTTGAGCCTTCTCTTTTCCAAGCTAAGCAAGCCCAGTTCCCTCAACCTTTCCTCACAAGAGAGACGCTCCAGCCCTCTGATCATCTTTTCTCTCCTTTTTTCATGTAGAATTCTCCCCTCCTAAGCCAAGCGTGAATACTTTCTCTTGTTTGGTCTGTGGAGCAAATCTCATTCTTCCACCTCAGAGACTCCATTTCATTTCAAACCAGCTGAAAGTTGATGTGTTTTCTTTATTTTGTTTTGATTGTTTCTTTTTGCTGTTATTTTTTGCTCCAGATCCATTATTTACCTGCCTGCTTTTGGGGGTATTAGAGCTATTTCTGCGTTCCTGCCTCACCTATTAAACCTCACCTGCCTCATTCCTATTAAAATCACTGGATGTTTTGAGTGCATAAAGATGGGGCTAAGAATTGTGTTCTGCATTTCTCCACAAGTTCTATCACTTATAATTAAGATTTCAAAGCAGACAAGCAGCAAATACGACACAGATAATTATAGGATCTTTCTATCAGATACTGACATGAAATGCATCTCTAAAAATCTGGTAAGCGGTTGAGCAATTGGATACTTATGAAGTGGTGGTTTTCTCCAAATTGCCAGTGTAAATAATAAAATAGATCTAGTGATTTACACCATGGCTTCCCTTAAATTTTAGGAACTATGCATACATGTAACTGTTTTCTCTTTTAAAGAAACTTCTGTGCTTTTTGTTACTAGTCTCATCTTTTCTTCAAAAAAAGTCTGTAATTTGCATTTCTGAGGAAGACCAAAAGACCTGTGTAGATGTATCCAATCTCTGCGTATTACTGTAAGTAGTCACACTAAATTGAATGCAATTTTGTAGATGTTTACAACTATCCACTCAAGCAGTTGGCAGTACTGCGGTGTCTTTGATATTTTGAGTCTTTGTCCCATAGAGTTGGAACTTTTTTTTTAGTGGGAGGATGTGTGTTACAAAAATCATTGCAACTCAAATCGATTTCTTACAAATCTTTTATTCTGAATCGCGGAATCATAGAGTAATAGAGGCAGGAAGGGATCTTTTGGAGGTAATTTGGTCTGATCCCCTGTTTGGAACAAGGCTGACCTCAAAGGTAGATGCAGCTGCCAAATATGAAATCCAATAAAAGTAATTAAAAACAAGGTAACTATAAATATTAATGATTTTTTTCTGTATATTCAAGTG
Source organism: Perdix hodgsoniae (assembly GCA_035772895.1). Lineage (NCBI taxonomy): Eukaryota > Metazoa > Chordata > Aves > Galliformes > Phasianidae > Perdix > Perdix hodgsoniae. The sequence goes on along the minus strand of JAPSGF010000063.1, from coordinate 3,509,842 downwards.
GAAGCCTTTTTATACTAATATCTTCCTAGTACCAATTTTAATCCTGGCAATTAAAAAGTTGTTACTTAAAATGTATAGTATTCATTTTTAAGTGAAAAAAAGAAAAAAAAAGTATTGGAATATGTTTGTATTTTATTTAGGCAGAAAAAAAAACAATCTTGAGTGATGGTTTTGTCATTCAAGTTTCAAAGTAATTCACATCTGCTCATTAGTGACAGGCTAAAATCTTGTCAGAAACAATAAATTCTGTCAGCCTTCTGCAAGTCATAAATTGGATTCAATGCTACTTATGCCTGTTTGACCAGCAGAAATCCAAAGAGTTCATGTTTACTTGAAAGAATAGCTAACATTTTGTTATTATTGAAGTTCTTCCAAATGTTGTTCACTAGGTCCTGTCTGAGTGTACTGTATTGTGTACATATTGACTCACCCATCCTTGTCCCACTGACATAGCTGTCTGTGGATGCTAGTAGATATGTATCTATTTGTTAATAAGTAATAATTATTTCTGTTTATTATGTATTATCAATATAGTTTTAAAAAAGTAAAATTACAGTCTAGAAGATGGAGTTACTCAACTGAATGGAAAACTACTGCAGGACTATACAAGTTGTTGTAAAATTCAGTATAGTCCTTTCCAAAACATCTGTGAAGAGGCAGAGTGATCTCATTTGCTTGCAGTGTTATAATATTTTAATAAAAGACTCTGTAAGAGCCACGAATGATTATTGGATCTTCTCCTACCAGGGAATTGATTTGGATTTCCCAGTTTGCTAGTGTCATTTACTGAGTACTAGCATTCTTGGGAATCGTGTAGTGCTGTCATCAGACTTGCACTGAGTCACACCTTGCTGGCCCAGGGTTCAGTCAGTCAGTCCAGGGCAAAGTGCACTAGCTAGTTTTTCAGAGTCGTCTAAATAAGACAAGGTGTTTAGAGTTAAGGAACCAAATGTAAACATCCGGATCCAATACTTTTGAAGAGCTCCTGATTTTTGAGCCATTTAAGATGTCTTATAAAGTGCAAATAATCTCCAACATTACCTATGGCTTGTAGTTTGGTGTGTCTGACAATCACCGCACTTTAAAGTGTGAACTGAACGCTTAGCAGTTGCAAAACTGGCAGAAATTCTGAGAATCTGTCACTCAATATTTTTTTCTGGTTTTTAATTCTTGCGATTAATTTGGAAATTGTTTTTAAAGCAACTGTGTAAAAAATATCCCAGTTAAAATAGCAAACACCACAGGAGTTTTCTGCTAGATCTCTATAGCAGGAAATTTATTTAGAGAGACTTAGAAATGGAGCATTCATTAACTTTGGGTACTGAAGATTTCACTTGAGTCCTTCAGCAGAGTTGAGACAGTTGTAAAGGTAGTATATCTCTAACAGCAGAAAAGAGCACATGAGGACAGGAAAAAGGAAAGAAAAAAAAAAAAAAAGAATTCAAGAGATGTGTGCTAAGAGTGGGGAAAAAGTGTTGAGCATTTCTACACTATGCACTGCAATGACTACAGCTGTGCTACCTCCATTTACTTTGTAGTTGTTCCACTTTGTTTTTTTGGATAAAATCAGGCTTGCAGAAATGCAGAGATTTCTAGATTTCTGATCTCAGGCCTTATGAATACATTTATTTCAAGGAAAACCAGTATTGTTGGGCTCATATGTAAAAATCTCAGTGGAAAATTAAATACATTCTCGCTCATACTTTCATTTAGATAATATGAAGTATCCCTAATTGTTTCTGTGGCACTTGATTTGTGCTGGAGTAGGACTGTGAGAGTGTTATCCCTCAGGGAGAAGGGACTGGCATGAAAAGGAGATGTGAATATTGTCAGGCTGCCTGAAGTGTATGAAATCTTAACCAGATAAAAACCAGTACAAAGAATTCTGTTGGGAGCTGCAGCAGTTATATGGCAGTTATATGAATGCCAAAAGTTGGTTTTGTCCTGCTCTGAAAGTAATTGCAATAACTCAAGATTAATTTTAGCATAGAAAAGGATAGGTACTGGCTGTACTTAAACTCTCCAACAAATCAATGGAGATGGTTTGGAGAGGGTAATTATACTTGTGTACTTGCACAAGGAGGACAAGTCTGTTTAATAGCATCAATCATTCCAGTTAAGGAGAAATGAAAGAAAGGTCTATTTGTTACTTTTTTCTCTGAAAAGTGATTTCAATATGTAAGCTATTATTTCTAGGTGACTCCTTGACACTTTTAGGGACATTCTAAGGACTACTCTGGGGATCTTGTTTCTTGTTGTCATGAAGTGCTCACCATCACAGACATGCTAATGTTTTATTATCTAAACAAGAAGAGATGGGTGGGACGTGTTTATATGATATGGCATAGGAGTTAACCTCATCTTGCTGTAGTCCCAGTCCAAACAGCCATACAGAGATAAGTCCTAATTGGGGAAAGATGAGACAAGGAGAGATTCTCTTTGTCATCCAGAACAGCAGCGGGTTTGAACTATGTTACCACTGATAAGAGCTAGATCAGGCTTCAGGCTGGCTAAAGTGTAGGATCTGCTGCCACAAGCTTTCCCTAGGGCTTGCCTGCTACAGCAGGAAAAAAAAACAAAAAAACAATGTGCATCTTTAAATATAGGTATGGGAACATACAAGAATGCAAACACACCAATAATTTGCAAACTAATGCAGGGATTATGTGCCAATCCCTTTGAGTGCATACTTGCATATAGAAGCAGGCTTGGTTTTCACCAGGGAGACAGAGGGAACAGAGTTTAAGAGGCTTTTAGTTCCTCCATGAATCCTTATCTTTCATTTCCTTGCTCTAATGCTGGCATTGCAACTGGCACTTCCCTCATTTCTCCAGTGGTTAAAAAAACCTGCTTATTTGTTTTTTAAACTCAAAGCTAAAAGGAAAGGCTAAAGCCCACTTCAGCCCTTTGAACTAAGATAGCACTGTATGCAAAGGGCAGCATTAGCCTCTCCAGGGTTGTAGCTTAGAGCCAGGGATTCTTTCTGTGGGAGTAGCTGTTTTCAGTTTTCAAACCAAGGCAGCCTTTCCCCAGTTGGAACTGCATAATGTAGTTTAGGCACCAGATACCTCTGCGTAGTTAAAATGATCATACCCTCTGTAATGTAATGCAGCTAAATAATAGCACACAGCCTCTCATTAACACTGGTTATCTTTATTTGGTTTATTTTATTTGTATTATGTTGCTAACGTAACTGTGTAAAAATCTGATTTGGGGGAAAGGTGATGCATCTGCCCATCCTATGCTTTTCCAGTAGGTAAGAAACTAAGTAGTGATGCTGTGTGCTGTTGGAAATAACACCTCCTGCCCCCAAACCCAAGTCTATTCTCCTTCCATAGTAAACAGGCAGAAACAGAACCAAAGTATCTTCACTCTTTTCCTAGTAGCCAGTCATTCCCCGAAACAGATTCCTGTATTTGGGATGGGGTTGTGTTTTTGGACTCTGCAGCAATTACACTCTGCTGAAACTCCCCTTGCAGCTCTACTAAATAAAGCTTTTTATTTTTTGGCTTGTGCAGAAGCTTTATGTAGTAGTTCTGTAAAACTGTTAAAAATCAAAAAGTATCTCCTCTGATACAACTACAAGGGAAACGTAGGTAGACAGAAAGCTACTATCTGAATTTGGAAAGAAAAACAAGGTTAACTTACAGTGGGATCAAGAGATCATGGCTGACTATGAGTGCCAGACCTGCAACTGGGAATAGCTCAGTGCTACCTGAATACAAAGTCAGAATTGGGGCCCTGTCCAAATGGAAGTGACCACGGTGCTGCCTGCTAACACTTGACTGCATCAAAGCCTTTAGCAATAGAGGGTATTTTATCTCGATTTATTTGCTTAGAGACACTGATAAAATTAATTGTTGACAAAAAGAAGTTCCAGCAACGTTGAAGACTTTTAAAGCACTTTTATTGCTATTATTATTTTGCTCAAAGCAAATGCATGAGGAGCCTTAGCTTAAATATTAAGCAAGCGAATGAAGTCTGCAGTACAAGTGCACATATGCTGTATTTGAACAAAATATCTATTACACCTTCTGTAGCTTTTGAACCAAGACTTTCAGTCGCAGATTTTAGTAACCAACTCCTAAATTAATTTATACCCAAGGAAAAGCTGTTTTTTTCTAAAGTAGAATAATTCAAAACAAGTGCTTTGTCAATTCCTACAAAATGAGAGACAACTCCAAATCCATCCCCATACACAGAGTGTTCATTCTTTTCATTTTGCCCTCCCCACCTCTGCCTGGTTGCTGAAGTTGCAGTTTGATTCTTTTTGTCAGATTAGAGAGACTGTAAAATTTGTCCTTCTGTTTCACTCATCTTTTCAATCTTCATTTTTCTGTATTTTCTCCTCTGGCACAGAATAATCACCAAAATAATGACAAAACCAGCAGGCAGTATCCCTGCTGCCACCACAGCACTGACATCAGTAAGCAGTTGCTTCATGCTAAACACTGGTGGCTTTTCATCAACATAGTAAATGCGAATATTTTCAATAGCCAGATCTTTTCCATTAACAGAGACAAGAAACGTACTGCCAGAATGAAACACAGAGTCCCCTTTTACATCTTTTTCCAAGTAATAGGCTACATCAACTATATCTACATCGCACTGCTTCAGGTTATTTTGTTTTAGGTGGATTTGGATAAATGGGGAATCGTACTTCACAGCTGTGATGTATTTGGGTTGCAGTTTGTACCGGTTCTCAAACAGATGCGTCAGGGCTTCTGCTACATCATGAGCTTCGAAGTAATGGGATGTTTCTTTGTGCTTCAGTTCGATGTCGACCCAGTTTGTTCTTATCAGTTCACTGCATATCAAATTTTTGTCACCTTTTCTAGTTCTTCTTATTCCAGCTGTGTTCACGCACCAGCAAGTACCAGCTTCATCACACTGTCTGGCTTTGAAGATACCACTGTCCTCACAGGCGGGATTGTAAATGCCACCATCCAGCAACTTAACCGAAGGTCTGAAGGAAAGCTTCAAGGAGGTCATTTCTGCCTTCATCAGCAAGCATTTTGAAGTCAACGTTGAACAATCTACTGTATGATCTGAACCCACCAACCTGCAGATGCAGTTCCCAGATGCATCCTGGTCACATTCTGTCCACTTATTGGTCACACAGGTACAGCTCTGTGCTGATGAGGTTACCATCAGAATCAAACCCAGCGTAACTCCAAGCAGAGGCTCCATAGCACAGGTACAACGTGTGGATACAGTTGGAAGTGGCAACAAGCGTTGTCTGGAGCTTTTATCTCCTAGGGGAGTCTACTTGTTTCCACATGCTATTATGCAGCTCCTTTATTCAAAGTGCGTATCAGACCTGACAAACAAGTTCTTCTAAAACAACTGGTCTGTCATGCCTAGATGCCAGAGGAGCTGCACTTTCATCTATTACTTCTAAGTGGGCAGCACTGATTGCCCAGATGCCTGACATCCCTCTTAGTGAGGGAGAGACATGGAAGAGGCAAAAGCAGACCCAAAGCATAGCTCCTGCATTGAGCTTCCCTTACAGATTAGAGCACAAGGCTTCACCTCGTCTTCTTCCCTCTTCAGGATTTTTACGGAGCGCACAGACAAACGCATCTGTAATGAACTTCTCCCATTTCTTTTGGATGAAGTCCCACTTATCTGAGGCAATCCTACTCTACGTTCATTGTGATTTTTCCTACCTCTTACGTAACTTCTGTATCATTCCATTGTCTAGATGCCACTTTCATATCCTCATAAAACTGTAGAGGGCTTTGTTTTATGTGTGCTCCAACAGAACCCTAAAGCAGCTGCCAGTTCTGGTGACAGGTAGAAAGACAATTCATCAGTTTGATGAACTTTTACTTAGCATAGGAGAGCAATGTCAGCTTCTACTACTGAAAGCTTCTCTTTTCCTATTCATCCCAAAGCAGTATTAGGAATGCTAATTTTCAAACTTTCATTGCCCTTACAAAGTTGTTAGCAGTTTCTGAAGAAAATTTTCAGTCTGAACTTTGAGTAATGCCTATCACAGTACACTCCTGTGGCTCCCAAGTGTCCTAATGATGATTTACAAAGCACGAACCACGTTTTCCAGTTAGCATTAAGTCATCTATCTGTTTGTCAAATGCTGTCAGACCCTTTATAAATCATTATTTTGTGAGCAGTAGCGAACAGCACCATTTTCCCATCTGTACAACTTCTGTGGTGCCTTGCAGACAATTCTTTTAGCCTGTTCTGTTGTTTTCCTGAGGGCCTGACCTGCTTTAAATCACTGCGAGCAGGGTTGCCTGTAATGATGACTTGTGTGTATGTGAACAGTAGGACATTACACTGGCTACCAATAAGCATTAATAACATGGTATAGGTTTAAAATTGAAGCTGCAGATGTAAACACTCCCTATCACTCCATAACCTGTCTATAGACCTACTCCTGTTTCTAAATCAGCCAAAGAAATTCACACTACTTAGGGGAGCAAAGATGAGGCAAGTTCTTCAAATCATTCCTGGCTCCTTTTCAGACCTATAGCTCATTACTGCACCTCTTCACCTCCCCTCCTCTAAGATAAAAACAACAGCACTGAAGAGCTGTAGGAAGCCATTGTGAACTACTGATACATTTTTTATGAAATCACTAAGTAATTCAGTTTCCCACCTTGAGGGTTTTTTGTTTGTTTTTTTTTTGTACTACATCCTAACGCTCATGTCATTTTTGTTTCCAAGTCATTAATTTACCTATTTCAGGTATACATAAAATCCATATCCTTCCTTCAAAATCAAAATCTATTTAACTATCAACTACTTCTCATGTTATGTCTTTATTTGTTTATTTTATTTTATGAACTTCAGAGAGAGCAGGCTTTGTTTTTGTCTTCTGAGATGTCTCACTGAGGACAGCCCCTCGCCAGCTATAAAATGTTACAGCTCATAACCAGATTCAAAAGAAACTACAGGAATTTCTGTATGGCTGAGAGCTGAGCCGCCCTTGTGCTCTGAAAGCACTTTATTGAGTGAAGGTTTTTAGGTAACAGTACTTTCCTCATACGATGCTCAGCCTTGGTCTCGGCCTCCCATCATCATTTGATAGTTTCTCCTTACAGACACAGTGAAACAGAGAATAATGCAGTGGTTTGTCAGAAGTAATATATGGAAGAAAAATGATAGGCAATTAAAACAGATGGTCTGACTTCCCTGCTGGTGATGATTCTCACTACTGTTACCTTAATTAAAAACTGCATTAATTGCTGCTTCCTTCAAAGCTGGTTCAGAGTACACAGCAGTGCTTTTAGTCACCAAGAAAAGCGTAAAACTGAGGCAAGGAAAGGGCAAAGTAGGAATAACTTCAAGTTTCCCTGACTGAGTTCCATAATTTGCCAAAGTAGTGTGTACTCCTCCATTAACTTCTTTTCCCCACTGTAGATTTTCCCTTTGTAAACATGCAGAGAACAGATTTCTTTCAAAGGCAGGAAAGAAAAAAAAGCCAAATATATATACACAGTCCCTCAAGGTATTATTTTCTTTGTTATCTCCTGTAATCCATGCTAAGCTGTAACAGCACTAAAAGAGTTAACTGTTGAGAACAGCAGGCTGTAAAAGGAATCCTGTAGGAAACACAGTGTTATTTCTTTTGTGATCTCTGCTTCCATGGAAACAATTTTTCTGCACAATTTTAAATCTCATAAAAATAGGGCAGTAGGTCTGTGTAAAACAGCAAGGCACTTCCAATTAAACGACCAGAATGCTTTTATCTAGGCCATTAAATGCTTTGTTCAGTATCAAATACTATTACCACGTTCCCTGAGACATGAACGAGCTACTTCCCATGCGCTGGCTCTGCAGCCACGCTGCACACATCCTGACTTCCCCCACAGCTTATGCAGCAGTGTTTCCTTTGCAGAGTTTCCTTCCCTTGCAGTGCTGAGCTACGCTGCTCTGCTCCAGCACAGGTGGCACGTTGCACAGTGTGCTGCATGCCTCAGTGCAGCCTGCTTTTCACCTGCACAGCTTCTCTGCTTTTCAACTGAGTGTTCTCCTTGCCCAGAAACTCCCTGATCAAATTCCCTGCTAGCACAGCAGGAATAGAGCTATAACCAACATATGTGAATGAAATTTGGGTAATGCATGTAGCAGTTCGAAAGATAACTTGATGATCACCTTTAGAAGTCACTGCTGTTGCCTGTGGTGCCGAGGGAGAGAGAAAAACCTGCATGATATTATTACAGTGATCCTACAGCTAGGATGCTAGAATTATTTCTAAGGAAATAGTGTGGAAAATACAGCTTTACCATCTCAGCATCCCTGCCACAAACCATCGTAATTTTCCGGAGATCAGAGCAGAGAGTTTATAAGAACAATGAAAGCAACAATATACAAGCTACTGCCGCACAAAACTTAATCACTGACTACAAGGCTGCATACATAAGTAAGAATAGTTCTAGGTCTTACTTCAAAATGACAATCATTTTTGCTGTATTCTGTAGTTTACTTTTTTGTATCATCTGTACCTAAGCTCCCTCTAGTGGTATTACACTGAGCTGAATCAATTTTTCATTCTTACAGGCTTCAAATAAAGAAATAGCAGATGTTATCTTCAAGAAGCAAGAAGCTATTAAAAATTTGGAACACATCTTCTGAAGTACAGAATATTCAGTCTTTATTAATAGATTCTTGGATACCATCAGTCAGGAATATCAAAGAAGTGAGCAAAAGGGGAAAAAAAAATTCAAAGAAATATGGACAAGCCCCCTATCCTCCCCATGAGTATAAACAGCTGTGAAAAAGCACTGCTGGTAACTGGGACAGCAACACTTCACTCAGACAAGAAATGGCCAAAAGCTACACCTTAGAATGCAGTGGTGACTCTCCCAGTTTAAATTCCATCATTCCAATTGCTGCTCAAACATTTTCCCTCTCTTGAGAAAGTGGTTGGCTAGACGTAACAGGGGGTCTTATATAAACAAAAAATATATTAGCCTGCAGTATTTGTCCTAAAACAAAACTAACATAAGAAGTAAATCCAATGAAAACACACGGAGCTTCTCAATAAACATATTTAATGCCTTGTATGTGTTTGGTAGCAGAACTGGCAGTATTAGTAACATACATCTCAGAAGCACACAACTTCCAAACTCATTATAAGACACAAAGACAAAAATAAATGACAAAAAGCAGAGTATTTCTTACCATGACTCCTGCCCACAAAATTACTACTTGCCCTGATAGATATGCTACTTCCAATCCACATACCACATGGTGTGGTCACATGGATTATGTGGCATTACCAGTTTATTGTGTCCCCCCCCTCAGCCTTCCTGCACTTTGAAACATTGCCAATGGATAACCTTTGGTACCAGAAGCAGTCTTGGGAAACCTGGTGCCTTTGTGTGCACACGTATCAAAAGCTCAGTTCTGCACAGTATTCTCTGGAGATCTGAACTGCTTCAGAAATGTGTTTGACTCAAAATTCTTCTGTCTTAATGCAACTTAAAATCAATTAATACAACTATATTACTTTAACTCGCTTTAATTCTTAAGCAGAAAAGCAGCCAGCATGTTCTTACCACTACTTTGGTAACACTGACATTCGTGCACATGGACAAAGAATGGCATCTACTTCATATTGCTGTTACATATGAGGTTGAAATTTTCTTCTAGTTTATAGGAGAACTACAGCTTTTAGTACACACAATATATAGGATATGATTTCTCTAGAGTATCCTATGCAAAACTGCAGCAGAACTCCTCACGCTGCAGATCATCCCAGAACCAACTCAGGACAGAATGCTTTGTCACCAAGAGTGTTGTCTAAATCAGAAATACAGAAAGTCATGCAGTATTTTTAATTAGGAATTCCCAAAGATGATGATTTAGAATATATGCAGAGACAGCATGCCTTAAATAGATGGATGCACCAAGTTTGTAAGTTACACACAGCAGTGTGATCTAAAACTGTGCACAAACACACCTGACAGAGAAGATAAAGAACAGTCACCAACATTTTTCAGACCATAATCCTCAAATGCGCACTGAGAGAACCATCAAATATCAACTGCTCAAACTTTCACACAATTATGTTCTGCACCTTCTATTTAGAAACTGACATTATGAGACACGATTAAAAAAAAAAAAAGGTAATTCTAAACTCTGCAAAGGAGTTCCCTCATTAGGATACAACTGTACAATTTTAAAGCTTTTCAGATGAAAAGCTGAAGATTTAAATGTATAAAATCTTAAATCCCATTTATAGATGTAGATATACATACATATGTATTTTTCAAATAAGAATCAAATCCATCTTTATCCCTCTAAGTATAAAGTCACATTCTGGCTTGCTTTATGTTCTCAAATATATTTCTTAGACAGACCTAAGAAATTTTGCCCAAGATAAATCTGTATACTTACGTCAAATCTCCTCTTGATTTAGAGGGCAAAGTTTAAAGCATGTTTTTCTTTGTGTCCCTCCCCCCCAAAAAAGACATACTTTTGCTTGTTGCTCTATGCTTGCCAACAATGAAGAGCTCGTTTCCACAGGAAACACTGGCAGTTAAATGTGGGCAAATCTCAATGATCTGACAGAAAAATATATTAACTTCCTACAGAATGGAAGACTGTAACCTGTAATAAACAGGAGTTAGCATTTCCACTGGAAACAAGCACAATTAGTAATGAGAAGACAACAACTTGCCAACCTTCTCCACGCAAAATAAAAGCAAGATGGCAAAGAATATGCCAAACAGCTACTCTCAGCTACACACTGTTCATCTCAGTAAAGTGGTCAGTTCCCCTTCTGTGAATTCATTTGAACTTAGACTCTCTAAAGCATTAAGGAACAAATCCATGAGTGTCAGATATATATATACCTGTCAATTAAAAAAATACATGAAAACAAAAATTCCCAACCTGAAAGATCTAAGAGAACTCTCCGTGAAGACTGAAGCACGGTTCTGTGGGCAGCTTGTCCTTCTCCCCAAATCACAGACTGGGGTATAATTCACTAACCCTGTGATACATGGTTTCTCTACGTGTTAACAGCAAATGCTCCTCGCGTAGCCTGATCACACTCACCAGGAGTTCTTCAGATTCTTTGAACCATAACAAAACAAAGAGACTGGATACTTTAACTATTACTATTAAAATGGATAACAATTTTGAAAGTGTTGACATAACGCAAGAAGGAAAAGAAACCAGTGGATGAAATAAGCATTAAAAAAAAATATCCAGACTTGTTTTGTTTAAGCCATCACATTGACAATGGCCTCAAGTTGTGCCAGGGGAGATTCAGGTTGGATGCCAGGAAATACTGCTTTTCTGAAAGAGTGGCCAGGCACTGGAATGGGCCCAGTTACCAACCCTGGAGGTGATCAAGGAACATTTCAACGCTGTGTTGAGGGACATGGATTAGTGAGAATTACTGGTGATATGTGGACTGCTGGACTGGATGACCTGGTAGGTCTTTTCCAACCTCGGTGATTCTATGATTCTAATTCACTTGAACATTCATTCTTGTTTTCTTCAGCATTACTCTTCTTTTCACTCTTGTACATGGACAGGAATAAGTTTTCTATTTGAGTCAAGAACTCTTCAGCAATGAAGCAGTTTGCTACCTTGCCCAAAGTCTTCCTCATGCACTCCAACAGCTAGTCAAGAGAAAAATGAAATTTTAAAGTTGTTTTTCTGAATTTTTATTTCCTTCTAACTACTTAGTATTTCAAACTGGTTTTTAACTTATTTACTTTAAGATTAAGATCAACTGAACAACACAGATTTCAGAAAAGAACAGCTATGTGTGAACAAAGGGTGATTTTTCTACACTGGGTCTTTAAGAAAAAGAAAAACACTCAAAAAAGAGCCATACCTCACTAAAGTAGAAGGGAACAACACTTCATGATCTTTGTGATCAGCTAGTGCTCAATAACTGAGCAAAACTAACAAAAAAAAAGAACTGACAGCCCTTTGTGGGGAGTTTGTATTATTTTGTAAATTAAGTTCTTTAAAACAAATTACACAACAGCTAAATTCAAGAGAATTCTACCACCTCAATTTCAGATGTAAGCTGTTTATAGGCAAAGCCACATAGTGAGGGGGAAAAAGAGACACGGATAATTATTGTGCATGTTTTCTGTTGATGCCTTTTGCTTTGGACAGATTTTCTGTTTTGTTTGTGCAATTAGTGTTACAGCTGTAGTTGTTTAAAACCTTATAACAGTGATTACACTGACTGGAAAATTGAAATTCTCACTTGTGTAATAAGCACAGTACAGCTCCACTTTACTGATAGAATAAAGGACTAGGAAGCCTCAAGCTTCTCTCAACATGTGCACAGTTCTCACACTGAAAGCACACAGCGTGCTGAGATGTTATTCATTTGCCACTCATTCTCCCCCAGAATGGAGGTTAAAATTTAGCACCTGTTTTATTGTTATCCCCACTATCTCAAGTGAGCATCCTTATTGTCATCGTGTTTGCAAGCAAAAAGCTGCACCACAGAAGTCATTTACTGGGATTAATCTGTTTCTAATATTTAAATGTGACACCTAATGATACTAAACAGACATGTTTTAAATAGTATTTTAAATTACAAAACCTGAGAATCAAAAGCAGCAAACTTACTTTCTGCAAACAAGTCAGGTCAGAATCTCTATGAAAAATTTTATCCATGGGGACACTGCTGTTGAAAGAAAAGAGAGCAGTAGAAAGGTTAAAGCAGACTTATTTCTTTATTGAAACACAATAATAAACATACCCAGGTTAGAACTTCTGCATATTACAAAGCAAACATACCTGTGACAGAATCTGTATTTTTCAATTATCCATCTTGCTTTTTCAAATATTAATTCCCACTGAGGTTCCTCTGACATTTGCTGTATTTCAAATTTGTAGGGCAGACCTGTAATAAATTAAACACAAATACTCACTGCATAACATTTTTTACATACAGTTTAAAAATATCTTCAGGTCCCTGACAACATTTCTCAGTGTTAAGGATGTTCAAGTGTGATACTTGGGATGGGAAATTTAATTTTGGTGGGTTTCTGTGTGAGGAATTGTGGAGAACAAGAAGGGAAAAAGAAATCCACAATGTGACAGAAAAATGGCAATTTTTCTGGAATGGAATTAAGTTCTTTTAAGTCAGAACCACTTAGCGTCTGTAAGATCTGTGTGGCTATTAAACAAGAAAGAAAAGAAGGCTGGTTTCCATGTACGAACTGGCTGATGGAATGCCTGGCTACTGTTCCAGGCTTCAGAGGAATTTTCCTGTAGGAAGAAATTCTGCTAGTTTATCGAAGGTACAGAGGTGTGGAGGGGGCAAATCTAGGAAATATTCAGAAAGAATTACTTGGAAAGCACGAAGTCAGGTACCAAAAATGAGAAAAAATGGTAAATTTCAGATACCTTTAAAAAAAAAAAACAAAAAAAAAACCAAAAAACCCACTTTCCCAAGATCCTAAGAATTCAATGAGATGAGTTGCATGCTTTCAAACTATACCTCAGTGTAATGAAAATAGAGCAATCAATACAATTTGTTAGTTGAACCTGCAGAAATCTTTATAGATCTCATTAAATACTGAATTTGTTCCTTTGCACAGAACTACAGCACTACTGCTACAGCGTAACACATCTTAAGAGCCAGCTGAGACGCCACCTTGTAGGATGCTGTTTTCAGAGCTAAACAGAAATATTAAGTCATCTCAGATGGAAAATGTATGTGACCAAGAAAATATCTACTTCTAAGGCCAGATAGCATTTCTACAGATTTTAACTCCACTACGCAGGTGTGGCACAAGTGGGAAACAGAAGGATAGAAAAATCCAAAGAACTAAACTTTATAGTACAAGTACTGCACAAATGTGATCACCACTTCACTTCCCCTAGACTATGAAGCAAGTCTCCAGGCAGATGGTCTCCACTGCTTACATCCACAGGAAAAAAAACAGAGGGGGAACTGTCAGATCACATGGCCTCTTCTACTGCCTTGCCAAGAACATTAGATATCTTCATATTTGGATACAGAAATCAGGTCTTAAAATTGGAGAAGGAAGGAGAAGAGAGAAGAGGCAGAGACCACGACTGTATTCTGTTATCCTGGGATTTATCCTCAGATTATTAACAGGTAACGAGAGGAATACCCAGCCAACATTAGAAATTCCAAATATTTTATGTTAAGTGTCTGAACTAGTCAAGAAAGAAAAAAAATCCTGTTTTCACAAACTTTCAGTTATATTTTTAAGCAACCATTTACTCTCTTTGGCCAAGATTCATGTCAGCACACCACTTCTAGGATCTGCTTGATAATTCATCTTTTATATCTGCATTTTCCTGGACAACTGGAAAATTTGATCAATCAACCTTCTGAATATTTAGTTACTCGAGTAAAAATTTTCCACCACTACAGCAGCCAAGTCTTTTCTATACCATTTCTGGCCTCATCTATCACAGGATTTAAACTTTGCTGCTTTACAAAATTCAAGTAAAGCGTGTGAAAGAGTTTCTCAGATTTCCATGTGGATGCTGTATGTAAGTGTACCCTGCTCTGATTCTTTCTTTCCCAGATTGTGAAAAATGCTACAGTGTCAGTAAACAGCAAACACCAAACACAATCTTTTATCTATTCATGCCTGTACATATTCTAACAGCAAGGGCTACTTGCAGGACTATCCTTTAAGAACAATTCATCATTTTGTACAGCACAAGTCCTTCCTTAGCAACATACACCTGTTTCTCAAGGCCTGGCTCAAGAGCATGCAATATTTCTCCCTTAGTATCTAAAAGGATAAGAGAAGCTAAAACAATGGGTAAACTATCAGTACTTACGGTAAGAACCATCAGAACTGAGCTCATCACTGATCACCAGGCAAGTAATCTGAGAATACGGGAGAGGATTATTTCGGTTGTAAGGACTTACAATCATTCCAATGAACATGGCACCACCCCTGGAGAAATAACTCTTAAAAACAAACAAACAAAACCACACATCAGAAATAAGCCTTTTTCACAACAGCATCCTGAAATTAAAGAATAGACAAGAATAGTGGAAAGTCTGGGAAGCATTCATACGTGTTCAACCTCATTTAAACCAGCTCAGCATCGGCATGCTGCATGAACTACAGAACAACACATGAACATGCTTTTAACATGCAACAGTGCAGAAATGTGCATTAACATTATAAATGGGCTTTTAGGGGTTTGCAATTTTTTTGGTTATTCATTATTAATGTACAGACCAGTAAGTACCTGATATTTAGCTTGAGTGTCAATATCTCGTATGGAGGGGTTGGGGTCAAATGCTGGGTGGGAATGGTACCACCCAATAACACTGTATCCTCTGGCAGCAAGTGTTTCTGAGGCTTGTGTTTGAGATACAGGATCCATCTCACACTGCAGTCCTGTACTGAGGCTATTGCACGGCTCTGCTGCACAAACCTGTTAAAAAAGTCTCCAGATGGATAAATGCAAGAAATCTTCATCAGTTCAATAAGACTCATTTAAAGAATTTTAAGTCACATCCCAGATCTTCATTGTGAAAGAGCTGACAAGCCAACACTTTAACACAAAGCATAAAAAACATTTCAGGATTGTGGTAATTAACTTCAATATGCTTGAAGTAGATGAAGAAATAACCCCGAAGAAATAACATTTACAGCAATTCAAATGCAACAGTTTTAATGACATAGAAACATGGAAAAAAGATAAACACTTACTTCTACAACTTTATCAGCTTCTGAGTATCTTCCACCTAGCAACCCTATTACTTCTGCCATAGACACATGTGAGTGCTAAAATGATATGAAACAATTATTAAAGTTCAAGCTGTGTACTTTGATTTACACTTGATAGAACACACTGGCTTCACAATTGCAGTTCAGTAATTTCTCAATGACATTTATAAGGAGAACTTGGGCTATTTTAGCATCTTTAGTTGTTCTATGTTTCAATTTAAACAAATGTCATGGTTGCTTATTATACACATGCATGTTTATAACGCACCCGCATAACACTTCTATCCATTAAGCAATGCTAACTTCAGAAACCCCACAGCATTCAAAAACTGCAAGAACTAAATACTGCATTGCTAAATCTAACCATGTTGCCCATAAAAATAAACCCCCCCCCCCAACATACACATCATAGCTTTCTGTAAGATAAAACTTCATCCTCACCAAATCCATTATTAAAAGTGCTTCTGAAGACACTTTCACCTGAAAAGGTTCCTGAAATCACAAACACAATAATGAGCATAATGAAAGTAATATAACTAAATAAAGCATTATCGATATTCACTCATAGATACATACCTGTTTTTCTTCAGTGAATAAACAGCATGGTATCAGCTGAAAGGGATCAAAGGAACTATAAAACGAAAGAAAATTTCTCTAAAGATGCAGGACAGTCAGGAAACTTTCCTAGTTTCCCACTGTCTCCTCAAGAGAGGAAGAAGAGGATTTCTTCACTGTATGTCTTTCATTTCATACTATGAAGACTTCCACCAAATACAGAAGTTCACCTCCCACACTTTTGAGCTTCAGCATTAAACACCTGAAATGCTACACGTTCTTTCTGCCCATGAAACATATAACTGATTTGCAGTGTTCCAGCCCGATGCCATGCAAGCCAGTTATTTTATTTCTAGAAGACCTATCTTGGAACATGATGTACAGCAAATACCTTTTTATTTGTCGTGAACCTTTAGATGATTTTGCAGGCTTCAGTTTTTCTTCTTCTCTTCTTCTTGCTAATTCTTCAGCAGACAGATGCTAGAAAATAATTGCAAAAATCTGTCTCAGTGTCTTGAATAAATCCTTGACTTCACTGCCCTCCTTATGTGCCACCAACTACAGTATTCCACTGTAATCTGTGGCCACAAAGTACCAGAACACCTTTTCAGAGATTACCATTGTTGCATTTCATTGCAAACCAAAGCTGTGTTCTGCAGAAGGTGTATTTACTAACCAGGGCTCTACCTGTCTGCATAACACTACGGAAGTGACTGTTACAGATGCTTACTACTAAAGGTTGTGAACTTAAGCAATTCTTTTTTTGTGAGGGAGGGTTCAAGAATAGCAGAATGTTTCCTGTTCTTCACTTTTTCTGAATTCTGAACTTGTAAGAGTGGATAGGCTTGAGGAAGCATCTTCCACATCTTCCTTAAAGCCTTAAAACTTCTTCATAGAAGACAGTACTTCTGGGGATATTAGAATCCCTGCTAACTCACCAACTCACATCGTCTGCACTACAAGCACGAAGAAACCATGCTGGATCAAAAGAAAAATAACTTTATACCTTATTCACTTGTACTGTTCAGTAAGGTTAAAGGGAACTAATGGAAAAAAGAAGATTTTCTGAGAACTAGTCCAATTCCTCTCACATCAAGGATCAAGTTCTCCATTTTATGCAGTTCGCATACACTCTAACAATCAGGGTTGCTCTATTCTAAAGCTCTATTCTAAATATTCACGGTAAACCATGAAACTGAAGTATGTGTAGATTTTTTTTTTTTAAATTAACAGTAGAAAATCACCTAACTTGGTGTTCCAAAATCCAGAATGAACAAGAATTAAGTAACTCCGTTTTCTTATTGGAAAAGGGGACCAATCTTTCCCTGCCAGATTTATGTCAAATCTGAACTAAATAAAACAGATATCAGCCAAAATAAGGCCTATTTATTTTAGGTTATAGCCAAAAGGAATCAGTATAGAAATTAATTTCAACTTTTCCTGATCCTCAATGATTTGATATTTTAGCCTTAGGACTGCATTAAACCATCTCCAACCACATAAAGGCTGTAATTAAACTGAGGCAAAAACAATTTTTCTATAACTAAAGGGTCATGAGGTTTCATACAAGATGAGGCAGAGCTCTGTAGGTGTTCAGCTGTGTAGATCCATCCATGCTCACAGCACCAACACCTTTGCAAACACCAAAGTACAGTCACATATCAGCAGATGTAATAGCTGCAGGATTTATTGTAACAGCAAGCAATACCACCTGCTAGCAATTATCAATAATCACATCTGTAAATGAAGGCTCAAACCAGGTTACCTCAAATGTCTGCCCTTCCAAATCCTTAGCATCACACCAGTTTCCCCAAGGGTCTCGGACTCGCCGTCTTCTTGTACGCTGCAGAAAGTAAATCAACACAAATCAAGGATCAAACTCATGCAAAAAACTGCCTTTGCTGTGTATAGCCAGCTGTAAGAACATCATCCAAAAGATCACTGCCACGTGAGCTTAACACTGTGACATACTTCCAGAAATCACCCTGGAGTTCTGCAGAATTGAGTAGACCACAATCTGTCACAAAATATTATCAGTGATGTTTTCAGGTTTTTAAGGCTGTAAAGAACACCTGGATATCAATCCATGGAACATCAATATCCCCGACAGCAACAGCAAACTATTATCCAACTGTGAATAATAGCACAGGCAATGCAGAAAGCTATCGACCAGCATGTGCGTGCCTTGTGTAAACTACTGCTCTTCATCTGAAGCTTTTTTTTCCCCCTTAATGTGATTGATTTTGTTTTCTTCTCATCAACTGATTTATTTTGCTATGAATTACTTCAAAATGCTACATTAAATGTAAATACGAACATTACATCTGGCAAACCTGGCTAATTCATCTAATTATGAATGAGTTACTACTGTACTCAGTTGCACGCATAAGACTCTCAGCAAGTCATATGACATACCCAGTCTACTTAATGATTAAGACACAAGCAACATAACCTCACTCTACTGATACACTCCACTGTTTTCTGAATAATTTATACAAACAGATTATGGGGTGCTGGGGAGGAAGGGGTTGGGATTCCAGGAAAAAGACTGTACCAGATCTCAGTTAAGTGACTGAGCAATTAATGTGCAAGAGAACAGAAAATAGAACAGATACCAGTAAAAAAAAAAAAAATTCTGCTTAAACTGATACTTGAACTGAAGGGCACTCTAATGAAACTACAAACTGAACAAGAGAAGGAGTTTCCTGAGATAGCCTGGCTTGAAAAGACCTGCATGTCATGTTTTCCACCACCCACTCTCTTCTCCCTGACCCCCAAAACATACCATGGACTGCAAACGCTGAGCAAGCTGGTATGCTTCCACTGTGTCTTTGCCTTCCTTGGACCGTGATTTATCAGCTGGTTGTGGTCTGTTATAGACAGCCTGTTCTACAGGAAATACAAGAGATATACACTGTGCTTCAGTAATGTTTAAAGTGATTGACAAATGCCATAAAGAAAGAAAAAAATCAGCACAGAGACAGCTTTTGATGGTCACGATGAGTGATTTTATAGTTTCCTCTCACTACCTAGGCACTTCTAAGAAGGGAAAACCTCCTTCCATTAATTCAGTTGAAATAACTTCCATTTTAGACAGGATTTATTGTAGGACATTCCTCCCTACCAAGGTGTCCGTCCTTCAGCTTTGGACCAGTCAACCCATTACAGGGACTCCAGAACTGAGCATCAATTGACAGTAACTTTTAGGTGTCTATATATACTTTTAACATGCCAATTAATTTCAACATATGTACGTTGTTAAAAGAAAAAAAAAAAGTAGCCTTGAGGGTGGAGACTGTTCTATTTCCAAAATGATTCAACTATGATTCAATATAGGGAAGCAGGAAAAGAAGCACATCTGTTCTTCACATGAAAATATTCATTTTAATAAAAAAACTGACAAGCAATAGCTGGTTTCAGCACACGCTGACTAAAATTTAAGTTCTGAATCAATTCTGATAAATATATATATATATATATTTTTTACCACAGCCAAAGTTAATTGCTCCTATTAATTCCAAGTACGTGTGGATACGTCCAATACAGTTTACATCACCACAGTTCTTAAGGCCCGGACGCACTGAGGTCTTATTCAGGTATTTGGGTTTACATCTCTCCCTAAAATAAAACAGAACAACACATTATGCAATAGAAAACAAGTCAGGTGGAGATGAGACAGTGAAGTGTTTTACCTCGATGCAAACACTACGCACCGCTGCACAGAGCAATCACAGCAAAAATACAGGTTTCACTAAACATATGCAGTTTATTTTAGGGTTATTCATTGACACTCATATTCAGGCAGTGTGAAACTTCTGTTCCATGCCTTACAATAAACTCTTCAATGTGATAATCCAGGAAGCAATGAATTACTCAGAAGTACTGCGATTCTTTCAAACTGAATTCAGAATGTCTACATGATATTCCTTGGAATAACTCATACAATCATATGCATCCCTGGTGTAACAAACAAGCCTGTTTTCATTCTGTGCACATATTACTTGCTCTGAAGCTGATACTGAGTTATTTGATCTCTCTCCAATATGGGATGTCAGTTTCTTTGCTACTAGAATAAGCTGTTAGCATAGAAACCACTCAGTGAGAACCCACTAAAATTTGCTAATTCTTTCTACTGAAAAGTAAAGTAACCCAGCCAATGAGCACACAAAACAGAACTGCAACAAACCATATATTCAGCCTGCTACCATGAATATTAAAGGTTCTTTGAACTGATTTTTTAGAGATGGAATATAAAACACTCAAATGTACAAGCACCACTCAAAAGTGGTTCTTAATTGGAAATATTATTTGGTCAATGTTGTTTTCTCCAGTGCAGTCTGTTTCTTCCAGCTGCTCTTCTGCATGGGCACTACCACAGTTATCAATGTGGAATTCAAGTAGGTCTTCTGAAGAAACATTTATTGAAAATATCTAAGGATTCTTATATGCTGGATGACAAAAACAAAAGTAAAGAAGCATAACAAAAACAGAAGTGGTTTATTCTCATATATATAGTACACAAGTTTCCATAATGCTTCAAAAAGCACTTTCACTACTCAGCTTCCAGAATCCCAGAATTGGGAAGAGATGAAAGCAGCAGCACCAATCAGAGACATTAATTTGATCATGTTTAAAATTACTACAAACTTACTTCTACTGTTTTCAAAACCTGTTTGTACCGCTTTAACTACAACAAAGCAGGGCAAGAGTGATTTTAATGACTTACTGAAAGAAGTGAAATGAATGCATCTTACCATTGATCCAAAATATAATTCCTAATTTTCAAGTAACGCTCTGGTGTTTTGGCCTGGCGTCCTTCAAAGAATTCAGGAATAGCTTGCTTCTCTTCTTCCAGGATGATGCTTCTATCAATCTCCACTTCTTGATCAGGTGGCTTAAGAGCCTCTGCTTCTTCTTGGTGATCTTCATCCACTTGGCAGAGGGGATGAAAAAGCAGTCCATTATCAGCCAGGTCTCGCTGTTCCTCATGAAGCTCCTGCTCAGTTATTTGTGTAGCACCATGAGACGCTCCTGTTCTACCCTGTTCAGCTTTCTCTATAAAGTCATTGCACTGCTGGTAATCCAAGTTCACAGATTTATCACCATTCACATGCTGAGAACATGTTGCTGCAACATCCTGAGACAGTAATGTGTCCACTGTGGGTTGCTTAGTATTCTGAGATTCTTCTTTCAGCAAAGAAACAGCAGAACTGTGTCCAACATTTGGAAAAGGATGCTCTGTTCCTTTTGTTCCTTCAGCTGGTCTTTCTGAAATTATACATAATTCAGATTTTCCAACATCTTGCTGGAAAGCAGGAGAAAACAGTTCATCCATGTCATCAGTTATATCTACTTCTTCATCATCCGACAGCTTTTCAATTTTCACTGCATTCAGATTAGGATCTGCACGGCCTCTCAAGTTTCCAGCTGACCATGATTCTACCCTCACCCCATCTTCAGTGGGAAGGCTGCCACCATGCTGACTTTGCTCTTCTCTTTCAGAACCATCGTTTTTTGCCTAGGAAAGCATAAAATACTTTAAGAAGGAAAAAAAAACAACAAACAGAAACATGCCCCTCTACCTTCGA
Source organism: Perdix hodgsoniae (assembly GCA_035772895.1). Classification (NCBI taxonomy): domain Eukaryota; kingdom Metazoa; phylum Chordata; class Aves; order Galliformes; family Phasianidae; genus Perdix; species Perdix hodgsoniae. The sequence continues at coordinate 3,488,016 of JAPSGF010000063.1, read as the reverse complement.
GACAGTCAGAACTATTGTACTTGACAGCAGACAGACATTCTGAGGGAGGCGTTTGATGGGCTGACAAAGCAGTAGAAATACCAAAAACATTCAAAGCAAACTAACTTTACAACAATACTTGAAATACTCTGTTTACCTTGTTCTTAAAGTACTGCCTGGCATAGCTCTTTACTTGTAGAACAGTACGACTCCCAATCAACTTGGCAATTTTTGTCCAGCGGCGGCCAAACTTCACCTAGCACAACAAAACACACCCGAGTTACTCAGCCTCTAACGTTCTAGTTTATACCCAAGAATTGTTTAAAAGCTCAGTTTTGCATTTACATGCTGTAAATTCCATTGCTTACTAACCGAAGGAATCCTACTGAAATGAGTTTATGCTTGCTGAAGCAAACCCTACTGCATGCAGCACTGCACAACCATGTAATCTCTGAAGATCTTACAATACTAGCTGCAGGATTTCACTTTCATTAGTTGAGTTACCCTATGTGTTCTGTAATTAAAGCATGCTTAACTACAGCAGTGTGGCTGTGCAATTCAGGAAGCAACGTATTTCAGATATTTTGTGATCTCAAATTGTAATCAGTCCCAAGTGAACAAAACATGCTAAACACACAGAGCCATCTCTGGCTATTAATCAGTACAGATCTGATTTATAAAAATACTCTGAGTATATATGGTAATTAATTGTTATCAAATTAGAAGTACACAAGTAGAAGCAGCTAAACACATTTATGGCTAGTTTATTATTTAAGATAACTTAATGATCTATTCAAAACATTACACATCAAAGCAATCATACCAGCCCTTGTTCAAATAGTTCTTTTTCTTCTGATGTCCACTTCAATGGGTAGCTACCTGGTTTTGTAGGAGATCGCACCCTACGAACAGGAAAGGAATGAGGTAAATACATCTTAAATACATCTTCCCAAACCCCTGTAACTGAAGACAACCCATGACAAGAGCAGTACTGATCATCTCCTGTACAGCTCATGGCGTTGTCTGAAGCACCAACTTGGCTGACAGACTGTGATAGAGAAGCTGACATGTTCCTCAAAGAAAGACTTCAGATAACCATGAAAACCAACCTTAATTAGCTTTTTTTTTTTTAAATAAGGACCACTGTGCTATAAAACCAATCAACAAACCAGCAACAAAGCACAACAAATTAGTTTACTACAGGCCTTTTGTTACATACAATATTTATCTGTGCTGAAAGATCCCTTAAATAATTTGGGGGAGCTAACATTTTTGGGTGTGCATTCTGTAACAACAAAAATTGGAAGCTATGCTGAAAAAAGGCAACTGTGACAAAGTACGTACATGGCTTTTCCAGTTTTCTTATGTGGGCTGCAAATGCAGAAACAGAATGAAATCAGAAGTTAGTAAATGTGACACAATTGCACCTATCTGCAATTAATCAGCTTTTAATTTCTTATTAATTAATTTCTGATTATCTGAGAACTTTCCAAGAACACAACTTACCTTTTCACAGATCTTTTTTCTGCTTCCTTTTGACTGAGCCACATTTTCTCAGAAAGAGATTTATTTGATAGATAATATCTGAAATTGTTACTAAGAAAGTTTTCAAAGTATCAAAGATGTGAGAATTGTAGAAATCTTACTGATTACATTGGTTCATAATAATTCAGTTGTAGACAGGCTGCACGTATGGCTTTAGAAACTGGAATTTCACATGCTCCTATTAGTTCAATAGAGAAGGCAGTGATGCTTGTTTTCTGAATGCAAACACTCACTCACTTGGAGTGAGCTAAGTGTCCTGTTTCTACAATAGGCTTTTTTGCTTTTTTGACACAGAAACCATAATTAACTTTCTTTGTACTGATGCCTTATCCATTTTCAGTTTAACCCTCAATAATTCATTATGTTGGGAAAATTACTTTATTTTCTTGTTTCTTTTCTTACTCAGTCAGTCACAAAAAGAATATAAAAACGAATTGGACCATCATCAGTACTTCCATCACTACCCTAGTCTATTGAGGGTCACTGTTGTTTCTACTCATTTAAACTCGTATGCACATAGATCAAAAAATAAATAATAAAAGTAGTATAACAGTTCAAATTAAGCAAAATCCCCCCCCCCCCCCCCCCCCCCAAAAAAGCAATTTTTGATGAAAATGGCTTTTTGAGCAGGTTTGCTTTGGCTGTGTCAGCACAACACCACAGGTAGCACTGAAAAAACAGCTGATGTGGAAAGGAACACAATTTTAGGCACCGGGGCCAGCCTAAAGCTTTAAAGCTTTGGAGTCCTATTCTTAATACTCTCAACTGACCACACAAGGACATTTTGTTTCCAATGCCTCAACGATGTAACTGTGGCTATGGATACGCACTGTCAAAGGACTGAAGAAGCCACAGACTTACTAGCAACAGAAGAAGCTGTGGGTGCTACATGACTTAATTAAGTGACAGTGCTTCAGTCACACTGCCAAGCAATCAATTTGCCCAGTTCCTTTGCAATTAAGAAGCAAATCAGAAAAAGGATACTCTTCCTCCAGCAGCATTTTCTCAATGACAGCCCTGTTTTCTTCACTAATGCTGCTGTCCAACGTCCATGGCTGCAAACAACACAAACATCTCTTAATCCTTGGATTCTGATATGCTGTTACTTAAGTATCAAGAATCAATATATAAACAGCTTCTGAAAATAAGCAAAGAAACAGTGTTTAATAAGCTAAAAGGGGATGCACATGGAGGTAAGACTGAAGTTGTAACAACCTTGTTAGAAACACCGTTCAGTTAAAAATAACTTACAAGACTGTTATCAGTTCTCCAGGATGAATCAAGGTAGTGATCCTGCAGTAAGCTTGATGCTGTGTTTTCATGACCTCTGAAAAAAAGTCCCATATTCAAACCCACAGATATATTCAATCAAAATGAATGCATCATCAGCAACTATACCATTAACAAAAGAACAAGATACTAAAATTCAAGTCACACACTGCAGACTGTTAGGTAATGCTGTTATTTTATAATATTCTATAAGGCATAGCCTAACTCCCCCTCAGTAAGCCATCTGTTAGTACTCCAGACAGAACATCTCACCTATCTCCTTGCAAACCATACAAGATACCAACGAAACCCTGCACAGTAAGAAGTCCCATCCAGAAGCACTGAAAGTAGGAGGGACTTTGCAAAACACACACAGAAGAAAAACACCAGAATTTCACGGGTAATACAGACAATACATCTGTTTAACTGCGTCATTCACTTGCATTATTCCCACTTAACATTGCTCCATCTAGTGAGGACATCCCCTAACAAAGAAATAATGTTTTCCTGGAGAGGACAGCTTCTGCTACCAAAAGGTTTAATAGAATCTCATCATGTGGGATAGTCAGCACTCTTACAGACTTCATCCAGACTACGCTCAACTTCTCTTGCCAGTATTTGCTTTTTACCTTTAGAAAACCATCACTGATCACCTTTATTCCACGTTAACACAGCAAAACAACACCCGGTAATTTATGTCACGCCTTGTCAGCCAAGTCTTTGCTTCCAGAACATTGAGACTCATCTGACGAGCCGCCAGCTCTCCGTCCCTTGCTATAGCACTAAAAGCAAACTCTTATACCCTGAACTGCTGTGTGCCACATCCCTTTGTAAGCAGGCAGGCATCCCCGTGTACAGCAAGAAAACAGCGCAGCTGCCGTCAGCTCAGCAGCCCGACATCCCACCCAGGCGCTGCTCCACACAACGCCCGGCCTGCTTTCTGCCACAGGACGATTCCCCTCCTCTCTCCCAGCCCCCGCAGGATCGGGTACACCCGCTGCCCGCTCGCCGCCCCAGCCGGTCAGCCATCCTCAGCTGCGAGCCGCGCCCTGTGTGACATCCCGCTCGCTCACCCTGAGGCCGCATCCCCGGGCGCGGACGCCAGATCCCCCTCGACGTCCACCTCCGGTTCCTCCGCCGCCATGATAGCGGGCTCGCAACCTCTCGCGAGACGAGACGAAGTCTCGCGAGGCGAGGCGGAAGTGAGGCGCTCCGCGCATGCTCGGTTGGCGGCGCGCGCGACTGGCCGAAGCGAAGCCGCGCCCTGAGGAGACGCCGGGTGGAGGCGGAGAGATGGCGCCGGGTAGGCGGGGCGCCGGGCGGGGAGAGGGTGGCTGAGGGCCCGGCGTGGGGCGACGTGTGGGGGGAGAGAGAGAGAGAGTGAGTGAGTGAGAGAGAGAGAGAGAGAGAGAGAGAGAGGAGGTGAAGGGCGGGCCTGGACGCGGCGAGAGCGGGCTTGGGGCGTTGGGGTGTTGGGGTGGGGTGTTCTGAGGGGAGGCGCTCAGGGTGGGAGCGAGCGGCCCCGCGTTGTGCCTGCGGAGGTTCGGGTTGGACGTTAGGAAACGTCCTGGGCGTTTTTTGCGTGCGCATTTAAGATCGCCGCTTTTCAGATCCCAAGTAGGAGTTCATGGGAAAAAGCAGATGCGTAACCGATGCTCCGGAGTTTAATGGCGTGTTTAAGATCCTGTTTTCCATGGTCCCCACTGACTTAATTTGCCTGTCCTCAATCACACGGAGCCCCCGCACCACCCAAATGCTATTAAAGAATAATTTTCCCTTTACATGTAGAATCGTTTGCTTTACGTATTTATTTTGCCATCAACATTTTCTTTTTCAGGAGGGTGACAATGTGAGCCTGATTCTCTGTTTTGTTACATTCTGCTACTTGCAGTGGGGTCTTTTTGAGGCTATTAGCTGCTAGTAAATTAGCTTTTTCTCCTTGTGACCAGTTTATGAGGGAATTTACAGCGTTTAAGTGACCAGCCTTGCAGGCACGGTGCAGTGGGGTATCCTTATTGCTGTCTGAGGCATTAATGGCTGCCCCATAACTCAGTAATAAGTTTATCAAGTCGCTGTGCCCATATTCTGCTGCAATATGCAACGCAGTCTTTCTCCAAATGTTTCTATCATCGATATTCTTATTTTTTGTGGATGTCAAAAGAATTTTTACAGCTTCCATGCTTCCTTTGATGGCCGCATAGTGCATGGGAGTACATCCATCCATGTCCTTAACTCCAGGTCTTCCTTTTTTACCTAGCAGAACTTGAACAATACTGAGATGACCTCGCAGAGCTGCAGCATGCAGGGGGGTTTTTCTCTCCTTGTCTTGTGCATTGGGGTCAGCATTAGCATTCAGAAGCATCTCTGCCATTGTTTTATCTCCCCTTTCACAAGCAAAATGTAAAGGTGATTTTGACTGCTTATCCTTCGCATTAACGTTGGCTTTGTGGTGCAGCAGCTGTTTGGCAACATCAGCATTACCTCGTTGGCTTGCAGCGTGCAAGGGAGTAACCAACTCTTTAGTGACAGCATTAATTTTGGCCCCGGCGCTGACTAACGGGCCAACTAATGCTCCGTTGTTGTGCAGTGCAGCAATATGGAGTGGGGTTTCATCGGCCAGATTGGTCACATTGGCTTCCATCCCTTTGTGCAGGAGCAGGTTGGTGATGGAGGCAGCCCCAGCCCGAACTGCCAGGTGCAGAGCTGTGTCTGAAGCAGGGGTTTTTATTGCCAAGTTCCCTCCCTTTTCGATTAGAACTTCTGCACATTCAGCCTTGCCCGTTTCACACGCCAGGAGTAAAGGAGTGTACTGCATTTCGTTGTAGGCATTTACATCTGTACCTCTGTCAGCTAAAGCTGCTACGGTACCATGCAAATTTTTCTGTACAGCTTTAAAAAGAGCTGACTCCATTATGTCCGATGGCAAATCTTTAGAATATTCTAGTAGTGTTTTGAAGATGGATGGGTGGTTGCTGTTGAAGGCTCTTTCGGCCACGTTGGAATCAACACTGGCTCCAGCTTCCAACAGTGCTTTTGCAGTGTTTTCAAAGCCCTGAGAAACGGCATAACTGAGAGCTGTCTGTCCTCTCTCATCCTTCCCATCAGTGGAGGCACCACACTTTAAAAGCATTTTTGCCAGATTGCTTTCATCTTTAAGAGCTGCCATGTGCAAGAAGTGGTGCTGGTTCCCACTGCTTCTTGATTCTTCTCTCAGGAACATCTTCAATATGTGACTATGGTCATTCTGTGCAGCCAGATGAAGTGGTGTCTTGCCTTCTTTATCCAAACTGTACATGTGAGCACCACAGCGGAGAAGCACTTTGGCTGCATCACCATGGCCTTTCTCAGCAGCCCTGTGCAGAGGTGTTCTCCCTGTCTGGTCCATCACATCTAGCTGAGCACCTTTGCTGATCAAATATTCCATTATGCTTAGGTGCCCCTGAGAGGCTGCAATGTGCAGAAGGGTTTCATTTGAAGAGTTTAGTGCATTAATATCATTATCTTTCAGTGTTTTCTCTAACTCTGAAATATAACCCTTAGCAGCTGCGCCAAAGATGCCAATATCAGAATGATGTTTTCTAGGTTTTGCTGCTCCTGAAAGCTGAGTTTCTTTTCCTTTCTTCTTAGTAGCCCCTTCGTGCCCTTTTTTTCTAGAACTCTCTCCTTCTTCTTGGTACTGTTCACAGCTCTTTTCAAACCAAACTTTGTCTCTTTCAAGTAAGTATCCTATCAGTTGTCTTCTGGTATCTCTGATGCTTTCATTTACTTCACTGACATATTTTCTCATCTTGTTATAAAGTTTTGGCTCCACTTGCTTTAGACATGGATAGAAAAAGAGCCTGCAGGCTCGTTCACCGTGAGAAATTAGGATGTCTAAAACTCGAGAGTTCTTTTCTGTTCGTGTCCTGTAGAAACTCATGACCACCCTTTTTTCTGGGGACAAAATTCCATTGTCTATGAGGCAGCTCAGAAGGTGGTCGGGGTCATGAATGCCTTCTATTAGCTCTTCTCTTTTAGTTCTTAGGACTTCTATTGCGTATGGATTGGTAAACAGGCTGGTGGAATGCATGCTCACCTTGATAAGGAAAAAGAGAACGTAACTATTGTTTAACATCAGAAGTGAAATACAAAGTACCAAAGTTGGGTCACATCACTGCCTGTGAGGTGCTGGAACTGCTGCCCAGAGAGGTGCCCCGTCCCTGGAGTGTTCAAGGCCAGGTTGGATGGGGGCCTGGGCAGCCTGGTCTTGTGTGGAATGGGGAGGTAGGTGGCCCTGCATGTGGGGGGGAGAGGTTGGAGCTTCACGATCCTTGAGGTCCCTTCCAATCCGGGCCACTCTGTGATTCTGTGATTCTTTTTGATAGAACTCTGAAGCAGCAATCACTGTTGTTCAATCTTTAAAGAATGAGAAAGAAATCAAAACTCACCTTTAGCTCTGCTAGAAGTCCCTTGATTTTCTCTGCTCTTCCTTAGCAACAAGTGAGGCTCAATAACAAAACAAAAACTGGTGATATATAAAAATCTTCCATTTGGAAGACTTCTTCCAGACTCCTTAATGCAAAGTTAGGGAGGGAAAAAAGTGCTTTTGTGAAGCTGATATTTGAATAGCAGGTATTGGTTTATCGGGTTCCTTTGGGCCAAGCTGTTCTTTGTGCTTCCCAGTTGTCCAGGCTTTTAGAGCTGACAAGAGAAAATGGACAGCGTGGTTACTGTTGCTGTGTTTGCATACTTGCATAGTGTTAAATGAAGGAGCACCCTTTGCCAGCACTGTAGGTGAAATCTCTGTCATGTAATGAAATAAAACCATGAAGATCCAGAGAAAAATGAACTGCACAGAGCAGCTGATTGTAAAAAGTGTTCCAGGCTTTCCAGGATGAGTTACAACTTCGGTCTGTGAGCTGTATTTAACTTTAAGGCTGTCATTCTTGTCTGCTGTCTGTCTGGAGCCTAATTCTATTCCATGAGGTGGATCAAGGTGCGTACAGAACTTTTAAAGTATAATTAAATGAGACTTCAAATCTGTATGTGTAGTCTTCAGCGTGAGTGTAGGAGCTTTGAATCTAGCTGAAATTAATTTAACTTACTGGTCTCAGAATTCCTCATGGAGAGGAGGAAATATAATAATAACCATCTACATATTTGGAGTGCAATTGAGAGAAATTGAGATGGCAGTTCTGTAAGAGCTAGAGCTGAGTGCTTGGGTCTGGATGCTTTTTAAGGTCCCTCCAACTCAATCCATTCCAGGAAAATATGCTGACAGCTTCACCTTATTTAAGCAAATCCGGCATTTTGTGTCTTTCTTCACTGCCTTTTCTATTGCATCCTGCTGCCTTTGCTTGTATTTTCTTTAATAGTAGACATAGTGTGACTGATGAGATTTTTAATTCCTTATGAGTTGACTTTATAAGCTGCATTGCAAAACTTATTCTATTACTACTTTTTCTTTTTACAAGAAAGATTTATTGAAGAAACAGCCAGGAAAGGCAAGACTTCGAATATAAGTTTTGAAAGCCAGCCAGTTACCGAGTCAGCAAATTGGACAGCCAATTTAAAAGCCCAATAACTCCTCTGAAGTGCAAAGAGGGGCAGTGCCCCAAGGATGGGTAAACTTGTGCCATTTAGTTAATCATTGTTAACACATAACATGGAAAAGTGTGGTTGTCAGGAGGTCCGAACTGTGCTCCTATATCTGCTAATGACTCAGTGTGTGAGCTGCAAATTATTTAGTCTTCAGATCTGACTCATCAAAGTGCTTCAGATATATCCATGTCTTGTCACAGTTTTGAGTTCTATCGATGGAGAATGGCGAGTGCTAAGCAGTATCATTAATAAAGCAGGCACACACAAAAAAATGTGGAATTCCTGAAAAAATTAAAGCCATCAACTGTGATATTCCTTAAGAATCTGTTGGTATGGCAGCAATTTCCTAACGTGCAGGAATTGTGCTAATAAACCAGCAGGCATTCAAGGTGCAGTGCCCCTAACCGGCCGTGGGGAGGGACAGCTGAGCACTGTGCGTGCAATGGCTATTTAGAGCCAGTGTGAAACTGGGCTTGTAGAGAATAGTATGCAGCCAATTACTCGGCCAATTACTATGCAAATCCTAGTCTTCAGATCGTAATTCTGGATATATTTTTATAAAGCTCTTTGTGTGGAGGTGACATGAAGAAATTCTCTGTTAAAACAAGACTTGCGTTCGTCAAGGAAGTTTTGGAAGCTTGTTGTGCAGATGAATAAGAGATCAGTAACTGGCTGTTTGAAGTATGCTTTTTGTTTATATCTTTAAAACTTATTAACTCTACTCATTTGGCATATAAATGTTTTGGAGAAAGGAAATATATTAAGGTTCCATATCTGTGCTCCTTTAATTAAGTGCATGAGACCACATATGTGTAGGATTTCCAGGAAGCTCTTCATTAGAAGTCTGAATGGCAAAATTTCTTATTACTAAGCCAGACCTTTTAAGCACATTAACTTTTACATTTATTTGATGTCTGAGAGGTGTGAGGAGGTTTGTTTTTTCCTTGCAAAGTACTTCATGGGTCAGTTTTCTTTCCTCTGGCATCTTTAGCTCTGCATATCCAAGGACTGTTCCTTATTATGTTAGTCTGAAAACACTAGAAAATGATGGTTTTTGCTTCTGTCTTCTTCGTAATAGACCACTTCTTAGGGTCTTTGTGTTCAGAGTCATGGGGACATAACAGATGAGCATACATGCATTGAGGAAACTTTTTTGTACTCCAAAAGGACATGGTGTAAAACTCAGATTGGTACCGATGCGGGTTCCCCACTGTCACTGGGGAAGCTCTGTGCTGTAGGTGTGCTGCATTTGTTTTGATTGTGTGCTGTTGAGATCCCTGCAGGGAGCAGACTGTCATGACAGAAGTCCTGAGTAACACATTTAAGCTCTCGTGTCATCATTAAATGCAGAAATAATGCTCTCTGAGTACATGGTTAGATAGAAAAGACATCATTTATATAGATCTGTGCATACTTAGCAATTACTTTGTGGTAGGATGTCAGCTGAGAACAATGTGATTGTTTAGAGCAGGCCTGAAAAAGGGCAGGTGATGCTACTGATAGGAAGGATCTGCCTCTTCTGAGTGAGTTTCCATTGGGGAGCATCAGATGCCTGCTTTCACCCAGCTGTGGCTGCTCTAAGCAACGCAGCTCGAGCCACTTCATTCATACCTGGAGTCCCAGCTTTGCTGCTTACACGTGTCCTTGGGCAAATCACTTCATCTCTGCTCCCCGTTTACACAAGAATTAAAATAGGAAATTTTTTTTCTCCCTCACAGACATGTCCTGTGTGTTCATTAACGGTGGTGCAGTGCTTTGAAGTTACAGAGGGCTTTGAAGTTTGGCTCCTTTGAAGTATTGTTTTCTGACTTCTCAAAGATGAACGTTTATTTCTTAAATTAACACGTGCCCATGTTTTCGAGCTTATTTTATATTGCTATGTCATCATCAAGCATACATTTAATTTTCTTTATTTTAATTTCACAAAGATGAAAGCAACCAAAAGTACACCTTGCGTATTGTTTGGTTGCCACTCGGGATGCAGCAGTCTGGGCCTGAGGATCCTGCAGAGGTCAGCCTTTCTCCAGCCAGCAGTGGGAGTCTTCCACTGCACTCACTGCCTTCTGCTGAAACCCAGAGACTGCCAGTAACTGCTTGTATTCCCCAGGGCATTTTCTGGATAAAATGGATGGAAAGCCAAACATTAATATCACAGTTTCGCTCACCGTGATATTTTTATATTTCCCAATGTGGAGTTTGATTTTATTTAAGACAGTTGTTTGCAGTTATGCCAACTGCTTATTAGGAACATATCTTTGCTGTAGAATAACCGGTTTCCAAGAGACAGTGAAGCCAACATCGTTATCTGAACACCATGAGGAATAGGAAACATATCAGGGTAATCAAGGCATCATCACTATTAAACACAGCTCAGGAATAATGCTTTGTTTTGGATAATCAGAAATCTAAGTGTGACCTGGCTGGTTGAGGTTGAACTATATTTAGGCATAGTCAGAGAAGCAGCAGTGCTTGAAGTGTTTGTGGTGATGATTAGAATGTACTTGACTTATTATAACACTGGTAGAGAAGTTGACTAGTCAGAATGTCTGCAAGAGAGACAAAGCTTAGTTCTTAGTTTTGCATAAAGAGTAACTGCAGTGAGTTAGGGAAGTCTGAAGGGGAGCTCTGGCACTGAGCAATCTTGTTTGTGTTTAGTCGGGTTCCTGTCAAGAGTGGACCAGGAGACTTAGGGCCTTCCTGGTGCTGGGAAGTCTCTGCGCTGGCAGGGATTTAAAGAAGTATTTCATAGGGCAGTGCCACCCTTGGAGTGGCACACAGAGCCCCAGCGTGCCAGCTGGGGCCTCCAGGAGGGAGGGGAAAGCTGATCCGTCCAGCCTCATGTTTTGCACCTCAGCCCGGCACGCTGGGCTCCCCTCTTATCTCCTGTGCAGCCCATGCACTGCCTGCCCATAACTGCTCCTGCAGAGTCCCCTGTGCCAGGCCCTGTCTCTAAAGAGCTGCCTTGTCCAATAGTCATGGATGCCTCTAAGGTACTAAATAATAATACAACAGCAGGTATAATAATTTACATACTTTATTTCCAATACAAGGCACAAATGTTATCTTAACACTCTTTCCTCAAGTGTAAATGGGCGAAGATCGTGTAAAGTGCTGCATCTCTACGATACAAAACGTTCTTTTTCCAAAGATGAACGTATTCTTTTCTGCAGTTCCAGTCCTGGGGTGACTATAAGAGAGCAGCACACATCAGTAACGTGCCTCTGGTGGCTTTAAATGCTGATAGGGCAGACTGTGGATCTGGGCAGACTGGAGACCCAAGACTTAATATACATAAATCATCCAAAGTGAGGACTTGGATTGGTTTTCTTGTCCAGTGTGAATTAGTAAACTTTCAGAAGAGTGACCAAATAACCTAAAAGGCTTTTTTGTTTTACAGTTTAGTATTGAATAATCAGATGTAGGTGTTTTTCCATAACTTTCCATGAAATTCCCCACCAGGTATTTTTCCAAGAAGCTGCATAAGGGAGGTAGAAGGAAGAAAGCTTTCTACTTCAGCTTCACAGAGCTAAGGGAAAGCAACGTGCTTGTTTTGAAATGTAATAAGGAGAATTAAAATTGCTCTGAAACAAACAGGAAAATTGTTAGTGACGGTACGATGAAATTTACATCATGCAAAGATCAAAAAAGAAAAATGATCATATTTTTTCTGGCGAGTATCACGAGCAGTATGCTTCTCTGTGTACTTATTGTGCAGAAATCTTTACTGTCACAATCTTCATTTAAATTTAGAAACTATGGAAAGTTGTTATTCAAATCATTAACGCTAAATGCACACGGTGTAGAAGCATTAGGTTACTAAATGCTGAGGCATCTTCAGGGATCAGCGAACTGGCTTTCTTTTTTACTTTTTTCTTAACAGGCAGATTTTATGTTTTTTTACATTTTAAACAGGCCTTTGTGGCTTTGAGTTGGGAAACACACACTTAGTGAAATCTTACAGAAGGAAATACTTTGTGAAAGTTCTTTAGTTGCCCCCCCCCAGGCATGGGGCTGCTCCCAGAAGGTGCCTATGGCAGTGCCACCAGATCTCCCACAGCAGGCAGCTGTATGCAGGCAGAATATTGCTTGTACCCATTACAAGTGCTGCAGAGATTAATAGAGACTAAGGCGACTTTGAAAGGAAATGATGTTTTGCTACATCATAAAGCAGTTTTAATTGCTGTTATTTATTAAGTTATTACAGTTAGATGTCAGGCATCAGACATAGCACAGACGTGTACCTAAACAATGTCTTGCCAATGAAGTCTACCTGTACACATACTGAAATTTTGCTCTCTCTGAGGAATCCATTTATGTATATAAATTGTATTTGATATGTCAACATAATTTTCAAATCCATTTATTCTAGTTCCAAGGTTGTTGTTTTTCCTGAATGTAAAGAAATAGAAAACTTTTGAATTAAGCATGGAAAACCATCTCAAGCTTTTTTTATTCTGTTAAGAAAAACTAATTCATAATTACTCTGTAAAAAAGGCAGAGGGTTTTCTGAGTTAGTGGGGGTAAATTGGAAGTTCTAGAAACACCACCAGTAGGAAAAAGCTACTGCTGAGAGCAGACAGTAGGGACTGGGGGCTCAGCTGTTCCCCCTTCAAGTTGCTTGAAGGCAACTGGAACACCTGGGCCTGGAGAAGCTTCTCTGCATCTCTTGCTTCTTCTACGGTTGTCATCTTAGTCCTCCTTGATTTTCATTTTTTTTAAATTATCATAGAACCACAGAATGGCCTGGCTTGGAGGGGACCTCAAGGGTCATGAAGCTCCAACCCCCCATGCCACATGCAGAGCCACCAATCTCCCCATTTAATGCTGCCCAGGTCCCCACCCAACCTGGCCCTGAACACCTCCAGGGACGGGGCATCCACAACCACTCTGTGCAGTCTGTTCCAGCACCTCACCATTCTCATAGGAAAGAACTTAATATTCTAGCTTTGATTCTTGTCTCTTTTCCTGTTAACCTTGAAAATGCTTCCTATATTCCCTGATCCACGAGTTATTCATTGTGAATCCTCTAGGTCACTCTCTTGTCTTTGATACTTTTTTGGATCCAGAATTCTATATTTAGAGAAATAGTAAGTTGATATCAGCCTGGCTGTGTCTCCCTGTATGCCAGCATCTGTATTCTTAGCTCCAGTTCAGAAAATGTGTAAGTCTGTATTTAACTACAGAGAGGTGCTTGACCAGAGGGAAAGTTTGAGTTCATGTTTAGTAAAACATGAGCAGTTCCTCTCTTTTTTTTTTTAATTCAGTACTATGCTTAAACACGAAGGGTCTGATTGCTGCACTGAACCAGGACCTCGGTCTTCCTCCTGTCTGCTTCCATGAGAAACACTTGTGCTGATTTGGGTAGCTCCCTAAATCACAAAAGCCTGACAACTCCTCCAGATTCATGGCGTTTGCTTCCCTTGGCATATCCCAAAACATCCTTCTCTGTTCAGCTGCACCTGTGATATTCTGGCAGTGCTCTTTGTTCCCAAGCCATTATGTCTTCCTACTCAAATTTCCATTCAAAGAGTGATTCATCCAGCAGGGGAAAGGCATGACCCAGCTGCCCCCTCAGTTTCCATCGTTTTGCAAATCAAACACAGTCTCGTCTGAACCACAGCTTTCATTTCAGACATCTCTCTTCTCATTCCTTCAACTGCTTCTTATTCGTTATTCCTGTAGTGCTCGCTGTGAGCCCAGAAATGTTTGCTGTGCCAATAGGTTTCCTTAAAACTAACTTTGATCACAAGAGCAGTGGAATCATATCAGCGTGGATTTTGTTTCCTCTGGGAACACCTTATTTTTTTTTTCACAGCAGATGATGGTTGGTGCCTGTGCCAGAGCTACTCTGTGGACAAAGCATAAGCTTGACTCATTATGCCAGCATCCTTCTTTGTTTTTTTAATAATAGCTTTCATGCTCTTAATGTTTGGTTCTAATGTCCAGCTGGAGAAAATTGCACACCTCTACCAAAAGCCTCTGCAAGAGCTGCTTACTCTTCAATCATTCTTTCTAATACTTTTGTTGTTTTCCATTGTCCCCTGTGCTACTTGCCTCTTAATTCCTTTGAACGCTATGTTAAACCTTTTTAAAGACTCCTCTTCAACCATTTTTCTTCTGTCGTCAAATCCACCTTTTTACAACTTCTGCCTCCTTTACTGTGCAGCAGAAGTGTTCCCTATTTGGGAAAGGGGTGTTGTTTGCTTGTTTGTTTGTTCTTATTCCCTTACCTAAATAGCCATTGTGGGTTTACAGGACTCTCAGGGATAAAGCTGGGACTCCTGCCAGCTGACATAGCTGTTGCTAAAGTGGTATCTAGAGCCATTGCAGCCTACCTGTAGGTCTGTTTTCTGCTGTCATGCTTCCCAGTGAAGCAAAGTCTTTGGCTCAGTACTATTCTACTATCTGTTATAATATGCAAAGAGCAGTAATATTCTCCCTAGGGATTTTAAAAGACTCAGATTAAGGAACAAAGATTGATTTCTAGGAAGTTCTTGCTCAGTGAAGTAGCCACAGTAAGAGAGGAGCTGAATAACCAGCCTTATTTTTACCTTGTGTCATAAGAACAGGGAAAGCTTTGTTTCAACTAAGTGTTAATATAGCAGTGTGAAAATAGGATCAGTGTGACATTAAGAAATGAAAGAAGGGATATTGTTGTGACAGCTCAAACTATACTCATTTCACATTTAATTCAGTAAAATATCATTATTCAAAATTTATCTGAAGCAAAAAAAAATTATCAGATCTTACAAGAGAATTCAGAGCAAGCTTTCTGAAGACTACATACATAGTCTATTTGCTAGAAATACTGGCAAATGTAGGTGTTTTGATTTACAACAGGTTGCATTACTGCTACTTCAGTATGACTTTCAGTTTTGCAAGGATTGGCACCAAACCCATCAGAATAGCAGTCTGCTCCCCCCTTCCCCTCTGTTACTCACTGGCATAATTTCCATCCAACAAAGCTTTTCAAAAATAAGGAAGGAAAAGTCCTTCCTGTACAAGCTTCCTGTGGATCCCATCCAGATATAAAGGACTTGTGTGAACGTTTGGCAGGCAGTCCCAGCATATGCCACTTAGTGGCTTCCTTTTCTTCTGCTGCCGTTCCACATACAGAGAATGAATCTGAAAATCGGAGTAATTTTCATTCATTTTCAAATAAGAAATTGTAAATGGTAAATTTCCTATCTGTGGATAACGCCCACATTTTAAATTAAAAGTTTTGAATGCTGACAGCATTAGTCATAGGAAATCCTGTATGAACATCCAGCACTGAAGTTGGACCTTCCCCTGGATCACACCATAGAAGGAGTTTACAGGAAAACATTCTGTTACTTTTAAGTGCTCCATTTGTTTTAACCCTTTATGTACCACCTGGTAGAACAGAGCTTTTTTTTTCTGGAGCCCATTTCCTGTTGTTGTTGTTGTTGTTGTGATCAAAATAGTATTGGAAATCTCTCTATTTCAGTGCTATTTTTTGTCCCGTATTTTAATAACATACTGGTAGCATTTGGTAGATGTGTAAATATATGTATACACTTCTCCCATCCCCAGTGCCCTTCAGTGCATGGTATTCAGAAGGAAATAAATATGCTTTAGAATATTCTATTGGATATCAGAGAACCTGTTTATAATAGCAGGATGTACCATTTCTTTATAATTGCACATGTATAGTTCGTTATCATACCAATATATGACATAAAATATTATATGCAGTATAAGTATTTAAAAATGTTTGGTGCTTTCACAGGAGCCAAACAGGCTCTGCTGAGGGCAGTCTGCTTGTTAACCCATTACCTTTCACAGCCCTCTGTCCCTGGACCAGAACTTCAGTACCAGCACATGTTACAGATTAAGGAACAGGTTACACCGTGATGCCGGAAGGACAAATATATTGACTTGCACACTGTCAGCTTCAAGCACAGTGTATAGTTCAGTGAGATGGAAAGCTAGAAAAGGAAACATCCCCTTGTAAACTAAACCATAACGTGGACAAGGCATGAAATAACAAATGCAGCTATGTTGCATGGCATCATCTTCGCATTACTGAGTGATCCAGATGTGATAGTTTCTCTGTCTTCGTTTAGAAGAAGCCATCCCACAATGGATCTTTAATCTCCTATAAAACAAAAACAAAAACAAAAAACAAGAAAAACAAAACAAAACAATTCCAGTTTTCATTTTCACTGAGTGGGAAAATCCCACACATGTTGAGTTCTTGTGTAACAGCTGGCTTCAATTAAGAATCCAGGCTTCACGTTCTGGGATTCCTCTCTGAAGTATCAAATAATACCGGCGTTCAAGATTAGGATGGGGCTCGTGACTTTGGGCCTGGCAAACATATATTAGGCAAATGAACTTAAAGAATCAGGTTTTTTGTAGTGCTGAGAAGCCTTTCATACTTCTCCAGTTTTAGATCAAAGTATAGCAATGTTTAAACATAGCTTAATGTATTTTAATTAATGAATCAAAACGTATTTGAGTATATAATCATTTATAGGCTTTAGAGTAGGCAAATACTGATGACTGACAAAGAAATGAGAAGGTATTAAAGTACTCAGAGAGCTTTACTTCTGTTCTGACTCTTCTCATTAATTTAAACAGCCTTTAGTATATTTGGGGGTTTCATCACTATAAACTCTCATTTTTTGTAGTGTAGGTGAAAGTGACCATCTTTAATGGCTACATGGAGACCTTCTGCTTGCTTTAACCCCTTCCAGTGATATTGTCTGACATTGTATTAGCTCAACCTTAGAAACAGTGAGGAGTTTGCTTCTATTTTTGTGTGTTAATTGCTTAATCTTGGTTGTTCCTGTTTCTATACAGTGGTACAGGACAAGGAGTTTTATTTCATCTTAGTGCCCTTTGATCACTGCTGCTATTACAGAAGTTAGACTCTCCTAAAGGACAAGGACAGCAATGCTATGTTTCTCACAGGTTGGCAGGCCTGCACTTCTGTGGCTGCACTGAACAATGCACTCCCAAAGGGGGTAACCTTAGCTTATCCTTCTTAGATCAGGCTGTGGACCTGTCAAAACACTTATAACTAAATTTTGGGAGAGAATGCCATAAGAAAGACTACAGAAAACCAGGCATTACTGTTCCTAAACTGAGATGCATATGTTCTTAATTTGCAACAGATCTAGGGATTGAGCTGTTTCTAACAGAAAAAGAGTAACTGCATAACATCTTCCATTCCCTGAGCTCATTATGTTATTCCTTTTGTCATTTTATTTTGTCATTGTTACCTTTTGCAGTTTGATTGGAGAAGTAACTGGCTTTGCAAGTAGATACCATACATGCTGAGAGTAAGAGCATTCCATTAACCCAGATGCCATCCAGCCCACAGGCACGTAACCGTGGAAGAAAGAACAATTGACATTAAGCTAAAAAGCAAGCCTTTCTCATATTGCCAGTCTGGCATTTCCTGTGCAGTGAAAAACACAGAAGCAATTTCTGCATGTAAGAATGATAAACAGTGAACAGAGGGGGCTGGGGAAATAGCTTGTAACAAGTTTTGGGTGTGCTGATACATTTTGTAAGTAAATTCAAAACAGACATGGAAGCCAACGTCAGGAACATGTGCAAGGAATTCCATTTATAAGACTTAGAATAATAACCTCACTGCCCTCTTAAATAATTTTAAATATATATGCACAAAGTTAGTCATCTCGCAAAAAGCAGTTTCATAAGCAGGTACACTAAGGACTCAGTTCCCAAGTCAAGTTAATGGGTGCATGAAAATTGTTCTCTGTGAAAGTCAAACCACGTTTTATAGCTTTGTCCATATGGGAAGTTGAGCTTGTTTAACCAAAAGCGTGAATTAAAATTAAGTTATAAAACTGGTGCAAGGTCTGCCTGGGCATTTTTGCAGTATAATTGAAGTTGGGAAGAATGAATTGAAGAGTTCTGTCTCAATCTCAGGTAGTTTGGAGCTTGCCAGTGATCCCTGTTTCTCAACACAAGAAGAGAATATGATTTTTAAAACATGCTTTCTTCACAGTATTTATCAGTGGTCCGATTTCCAGAGCTGCTATTTCTACCCAGCATCTTTGGGATTTGGGCTAGTTTTTGGTAACTGTCAGTCGTTATCTTGGGGAAAAAAGGAACCAAAGCAGTCAACTTTATTGTTACTTTTGCAAAAGTACATGGAAGTAACAGCTATACATAGTGGTGAAGCTCAGTCAGGGGCACTTCCCTAAATATGCCACACTTAGCTGCACAGGGGAGGGCACAAGTGGCAAATATAATCCACAAGTCTCTAACTAAGCTGAAATATTACAAGCCCAGCTGAATCTGCATAGTTGAATGGTCGTCCATTTTTCACAGCCCTGAGAACCAGTGTGGTGGGAAGTTAGATAAAGATGTACTGCTTCCTGCAGGGCTGCACTGGAAAGATACGGGTTAGAAAATCTCTGCTTGAAGGAGAAGGAAACTGGACAAAGACCACTGAATTCTGGGTTTTTGTTTTGTTTTGTTTTTCTGTCATTTAAAGAAGGAAACTTTGCTGTTAACTTGCCAAGGGCTTGCTCTGGTCTACAGTCTTGCTGCAGGTTAACTGTAAGCTCTTGTACTGTCAGTCCCAAAGTCAGCTGTGCTTCATATATCGCCTTGTATAGTTTTGTTTGTTTGTTTTTGTCAATAAAAGCACTTTGTTAAATAACTTTAATACTCATATTTAGAAATTGTCTCCTTCAGTCAGAAAATAAGGAGAGCTGGCAATGTTTGACAGCAAATCCAAACAAGGGATGCATTTGGCCTTTAGAGTTACAGTTCTTTTTCTCCCTTTTAGGTATTTGGGTCAGACTCTATGTGATTATTTAGTGTGATAAGGATCATATCTTGACTGAGGCCCAGACATACCAAGGGAGGGTTTGTAACGAATCTTGTTGTTGATTACTTCTTGTAAGGAGGTTTGAATGTTTAGGGATACCTTGCTGTTTGTAGATGGGGAAAATGGTGTACTTTTGGTGTGTGATGCAGTAGAATAGCATTTTGTCTACAGAAATTCATTCATCACTAACGCACGATGGTTATGAACTTCTCTATTCAGCAGAAGGAAAGGCCTCCTTTTTCTAATCAGGTAAATCAGACCCAGGTTTTGTCCTGTCTGACCAAATGCCTTTCAGTTAAAGAACCAGACAGCTGAGCTGGGGGCACTCAGCTTGCTACTTCATGTACCCAGCTCACTCTCTGAAGATGCATGCACTTTTCTGTTAAGTCCAAAGAGAGCTCATGGTGTCTCCTACCCTGGAAAACTCACTGTCAGAAGTTAAGCTGAATAAATCCTGACCCATACCTTTGAAGTGCTAAGGCTTTGCTTCAAGAGGAACTTTCCTTATTTCACTTCTCAAGGTAAAAACAAAACAACAACCAGAGTTTGTATAGGGAGAGCAGCAGCTTGCAATTTTTTACTAGTGTTAAAAGTTCCAAAACTACTTTTGGACAGAAACAAAAATGAGCTTTTCATTCAAAAGCTGCCAAAGTGCTTTGATTTGTGGTCACACAGAGGTCAGAAATTTAAGAGAAGTTTCTCCAGGTAATCTCTAACTTCTGTAGTGGGAGGCTGCACTTCTCAACCTGCTGCTAATCCTTCAAGTGGAGATTCAACCTTTCTGAAGCCACTTCTTTTCAGCATGGCTGCTACCTGAATCACTGCGTGAGTTTGAATAGCAACATTCAGTAGATAACTGCATTGTGGGTGTTTTCATGCCTTGTTATCTGAGACACAGGAGGCACAGCAACAGTCCTCATCCTCATTAATTCGGCATCCTGGACGCAAATTCAAAACTCACAGATGCTGGGTGTTGAACCCCTAGTGTCCTCAGAAATAGCTGGGTTATTCTGTGGTCACCATGATGCAGGATCTCCCTGCTCCTTGCAGTGGTTGCTCTAAACTAAGTGAAGCTGCTAAAATGCATCGATTTGAGAAGGTTTGCATGATTGCAGGTTGCGTCCGAAGTTTTTTCTGGCTGCTACACCATTTACACAAAAGCTTGTGCTGCAAGCCTCTGTGCAGTGTGTTCCAGCACTGCTTTTGAGCTCCATCTGCTGGAATTGCATCCCATTTCCCACATCTTTGGTGTTATTGTGCTGCCAGGTTTCACAGGAATTCTTTTAAATTTGAAAGAGAATAAAGAATAAAGGTCAGTTTGGAGGAGTTTCTAGCAAATTTTTGGTCCTTTTGTTTAGGGAATTAACATAAAAATTGCCTGGAAAATTTGAGGCACAAAACAAAAAATAACTGTGGGACAGAGGAAAATAAATGTTAATTCTTTCTCTACTGTGTCATCCACAGTTAGTTCTGAGGTATTTTTGCATAGATTTGGATTAATCAAGTCAGGTCAGAACCTACTCAGTTCTGCCTTAAGACTTCAATAATAGTTTACTTTCTTCACTCATTTTTCTTAATTAGTTTCCTCCCCCAGTGTCTGCTGTTACTCTGAGGCTAAGAAAGTCATCGTTGTTTTGAATATTCAGTTAACTTTTTAAAAAGCCCTGTTTTCCCATTGCGACTGTTTCCTAGTATTAGGAATACTGAAGGGACCCAGTTTGATTTATGTAGTTCCATCATTCCTTAACAAAAACGTACTGCAAAGAGTAATGTGTGAAATTGGAAAAGAGGGCCCAGGTGTGCAGAAGTAATCAGAAGCTATCATGGGAACGGAGGCAATGACTTTGTACAAGTTCTCTTTGTAAAAAGCACCAGCTCTGCTCAGAGAATATATTCTGATGTTGATGTCAGCAATACGTACGTGTGGAATTGGGGTGGCCTCCACCCTCAGGTGCAGGCACTGCTCTTGGCAGTGTGTGCAGTTCATAGAAACAAGAGCACGTCTCTGCAATGATCGCCTTCCCACAATGCAGCCCACCTACATTTTCCTTTTCTTCAGGTGGAACGTGAGTAGCATCTTCCCTCTCCCTGTCCCATAGCTAGTGTTAATAAGATGTATTCTGTTTCATAATGGATTTGTGTATACAGTAAGATTTCAAATATTATTCCTTACTGTCCATCTGTTCATTAGCAGCATTCTGCATTCACTTATATTGTCTGCAACTTTTTTTTTTTTTTTAATAGAGAAACTTTGCCTGAACTGTTTTTTGCTTCTAGTTGCTGATAAATCTACGCTGTTATACCTGTCTTGGGGATAGGAAGGAAGAGATGAAAAGCAGAGAAGGCATTCGCCTTGGTACCAAAGATAAAAGTTCTGGTTTTTCAGCTCTGCCACGTACTTCTGGCCGTGGGACACCTCGCTCCAAGCTGTAACTACTCCAGGATGCCCAAGCTTGCTCTGGCCTGAGCCGGTCCACCCGCCTCCGCAGGCTGCTCGGTAATGCTGCCCAGCTAATAAACCTGCAGCCTGGCTCAGGTTATTCAGTGGGCAGAGTGCTGTGCTGATCCAGCTGGACACACCTTCCAGTTTTGCTGCTGCTTCAGGCTTCCCACTGCACTGTGCAGCCTCTGCATGTGCTGCATGATGCTAGATAAGTGATGTAAGCCTGCTGTACAACTAACCTGCAAATTAGATTCTTTGCTTCCTTTGCAGTCGGGAGGATAAGATCGTTAATGCATATGCAGCAATGTACTTTATTGAAAAGCTTATTTACTTTTTCAGAAAGCAATTATCTTAATGGATTCCTTAGGCTTCTGCATGGGACAAAACTGTCAGTCTAGTTTCCACACAGGTTTAGAGGAATAGTGATGGCAGGTTATTAGTGAATAGTGAATGGGAATAGTGATGGCTGTGTGTCTTTGCAGGTTCCTATAATTCTATAGGAAATTATGGCATCTCATCTTCATCATTGAGTGGGTACACACTGCCTGAATGCACGCTGGTACTGAAATGCTGTATTTTGAGGTCAGTATTTTTTGACCTGCAGAGAATTGAGCAACACAAGGATGAAGGACTATGTCAGTAACTGCTACAGTGTTCTGAGATTAAATCTGGCTGGCATCTAACTCTTTTCCACTGAAGTTGGACAGTTACTCTTATTTCTGTAGTGACAATACTTTGGATTTAAAATTATTCTGTCCTCCTCGCAGCTCATTTCAGTTCATGGGATAGAAGTGTGAGGAATTGGTTGTTTTTGTGCAGACCCAAGTTCTAATTAATATTTCTGTAGCCCAAACATGTTGTTCTGATTAGAGGCTCTTTGCCTAGGCATTTCGGCGTAGCCTGCCCTGTTTGAAACCCTGCCTTTTTCTGACTTCACTTCCTGAATCCGTTGACAGCACTCACAGCCAAACAAAATACATGCTCACAATGCTGTTATTTGCAAAATATTCCCTTGTGAGTACAGCTGGGGCAACAAAAAGAGTTTCTAAATCTCAAAGAAAATGGACTTTTCCTTATAGAAGTAAGGCACACAACGCATTAGGCAATTTTAATCTCAAGTTAAGTAGGTGTGAAAACTTGGCATTTCACCACATATAAAGGCGTGCGTGTCTTTCGGTACAGTCATGCTTATTGATCACCAAGTGATCTGGTGATACGCTAAGAGTGCTGAGCTTTAATCTATTCTGAAGTGCAGCAGACAGAAACAGGCTCACATCCCACCACACTGTTTACAAAACAGACGGAGGTGGAGGTAATACAAACTTACTTTGCTCCACGTCAGGCTCGATCCTCAGACGGGGGATGTAGGAAAGGATTCGTGCTACTTCCCCCCCCCCCCCCTTGGCTCCTTGTGAACCTGTGTGACTGGCACTGAATACCACAGCACCTCCTGGGCTGGGCCTGGGCAGGTAACTGCCCCAGTCTGTGCCTGCCGAACCAGCAGCACTGTTACTCAGTAACTTTTCTTGCCAGTGCTTCAGAAGGTGGAACTGGAGAGAGAAAACTTCTAACTGCAGTGCTGAATGTCTGCGTGCGCGTATTAGGAGAGGGTGGAGCAGACTGTCACTCAGCTGTATTTAATTAACATAGTATTTTATATAATGTATTTATTTTTTGCGTAATTAGGTGATTAAGCAAAATGCTTGCTTGTAACATCTATTCCATAACCCAGCACTATGGAGAGTTAAACAGGCACCTTTGCAGGTAATTAATCTCCTTGCCCTGCTTATTTTGCTAGTTGGCACTTGCTTAAATCCCTGTAAAACCACACCCAGCAGTGCTGTGTATTATCCCTCTGCTGTCTATTCCTACATATGGTCAAAATCAACTTACCTTCCGGGTTGCTGACATCAGCAAAATGTGCTCTTGGCAAACTACAGTATCCTCCTAGTAACCCTTTGTTTGGTTGGTGTTGTTACAAGTGTATTCCTCTGACAGCAGCAAACAGCATCTAAACAGTGCTGGCCCCCGCACTTGGATTACAGGGCAGGATACTGCCACAATATCACATTTTACCCGTTAAAACAACCCTTCATGTCATTAACTCCATACAGTTGGGGCAGGAAAAAAAAAGAAAAGTCAGAAGAAGGATAATTCTGTGCTTCCTGTGAGGAACTGATCTTTGGATGCACATCAGTTGGAAGTCTCAGGGTATCACTGTGCTGACAGTAAGTGGTCTGTTCTCATCATTTTGTGATGCGACCTTACACGTGGCTGTCACTGCAGATAAACATGTATCTTTTTTTCCTTAGAATATGGATTAGGGCTGTCTAAAAACTTAGTAATGTTACTTCACTAGTCGTTAGTCTGGAAAAAGAGCTTCTGCTCTTTGGCCATCGACATCAAACAGAACATCTGCTCTCTCCACGTATATGTAGCTATTGAAGGAAATGAATCGGGTGCCCCACGTTGAAAAGCGTGGCATCAAAATCACCCCCCCCCCCCCCCCAGTTGAGTAGCATGTCTCTAAGGTAGATGTTTACATTGTTGCACTAAGAAACAAGATTATACTAAAAATACATGGGAAGCACCAGAAAAGTTGCCATCGTGTCTTTTCACTTCCTGCTACGTTGTTTTCCCAGTTTTCCTATTGCTAAACAGAACCTGCAGTAACAGCTGAAAGGATTTCAAAGATAAAAAGTTTTCTTCCCCCCCCCCCCCCAACAGCACTTTCACAACTGTTAACAAGGATTGCCTTTTACTGTGGAAAGAGTGCAGAGGAATGAAGGTGAACATTTCTACTTTTCAAGTCTAGAGCACTTTTGTTAAAAAGAAAAGCAAACAGCCTCTTGCCTGATCCTGCTTGAGGGCATTAGCTTAATAAAAAGCATGCGAGAGCACAAGCAGCCAGTTACAAGTGCAGGACAGTTTCACACACAGGCTTTCTACCATCTAAAGCCTGCCTAAAGCTGAAGTCAGCTGCCCCAGCAGAGCCACTACAATACACAGGCACTCCTCTCAGGTTAAGGTTAGCAACTGCAACTCCAAGACAACTCAAAAAGTTCTGTTTGGTCAGTACTCAGGATCTGGTTTCCCCCCCTCCGTCTCCTCCTCACACGTTCTCCAGGACATGCCTGTAGTTACAGAGCGAGTTTAACATAATCCCTGCCCTTTAGGGTTCAGCATAAAGGGCGTTTTCCTAACTCACGTACTGACAAAAATAATAATCATAATTTAAAAAAAAAAAGTGTGAGGAGGAAATGCATTTTAAGTATTTTATTTTTCTTAAATATAATAGAACCTTCTAGATTTCTTTTTCCAGAAACAGAAACATTAAAAAAATTATACTTTATTACAAATGGTAAACTCAGAGTGCTAAAAAAAAGCCTCTTATTTACAAACAATACTGGGCAGTACCCAAATAAACAACATAAAAATAACTTACAAAGTCATGAAGTAGTTTATTGACATTAATCAACTTTCATAAAATAAAATAAAAAAGGATATGTACATACACCATTTACTTGAAGGCAGGCAGAACAGTTCTTGTTTGTTTATCAGCCTCCCACAAACCTCCCTCCCGCCTTTTTTTTTTTTTCTTTTTTCTTAAGGAATACTACATAAAGCAATCTACAGTTTCTATTGCAGTTTAACCTTTAATACTGAATGATCATCGAATGTTAGGTCCATGCAGGTCTTGGTCAATGTTAAACGAAGATCTGACGCCTCATCAGAGCAGGAACAGCACTCCTCGGAGCGGTGCTGGCTGCTTCACCAACTCAAGCTGAAGGCTCGCCAGTCTTTCCACACATGCGCTTTGCAGCACGCAGGCAGGACTCACAGCCTCTCAGCTTTTGCCGTGAGCTTTGCGCGGCCGCCGCTTTGGGTTTGTTGTTTAGTTATACCACAACATCGCAGTTCCTATTTAAGTCAGTCTCTTCAAAACGTTTGCAACTGTTGTGTTAGCATTAGCTGGCACCCGCTGTTGACATGGTTCATGACCTTCTGCTTAAGCTGTGCAACCTGTTCTCTGAGCATGTTGGCAGTGGATGCCAGCTCTGAGTTCTGGGCTTTCAAAGTTTTCACTTTTTCTTCCAACCTGGCAATCCTTTCCAACTTCCTTTTCCGGCATTTGGACGCCGCAATTCTGTTTCTCATGCGTTTTCTCTCGGCTTTGATTCTCTCCTGCGACTCCATGTCAATAGGGGACAAGGGAGGGGTTTCCCCCGGCATTTCAGGTACAGTCTGAGGCTCTTCTTTCAGAGCCTGAAGCCTGGGATGCTGCACGGGCATCTGGGGGTTTATGTGATGCTGCGGCGCGTAGCCCATGCCGTTGGCGTTGTAGTTGGGTGCGGAGTTGAGCGCGTTGGGGTTGAAGTTGCTGAGATTGGCGTACACCGGGGGCTCGCTGTGCAAACTCGTGTTGAAGCTGCCGCCGCCGGCCATGGAGGACACAGGTGCCATGCCACCGCTAACAGGCTGGGCGGCCGAGGTGACGCTGGGCAGCGTGTTCTGGTTGTGCAGCTCCGCCAGCGCTCTGACGAAGCCTTCGGCGAAGCCCTCTTGCTCGTCGGTAACGTTCTTGGGGCAGAGGAACTGCGTCGGGGTCGGCGTGGTGGTGATTAACCCGTTGCTGGACTGGATGATGAGCCGCTCCAGCTCCGGGGAGGCCAACTTCAGCAGCCCCACGTCGGGGGAGGTGAGGATGTCGGCGTTCTTGTTCCTCAGGTGCGGCTTCAGGCTGCTGGCCGGGTCGGACAGGTTCAGCGTCATGCTCTGCTTCAGCACCTTGGCGTTATTATATCCATAGCCGCCGCTCTCCGGCGGCGCGAAGCTGGCGTTCAGGGCATCCTCGTAGAAAGTAGGCTCCATCTTTGCACTCATAGAACAGAGCCCGCGGAGTGGCGCCGGGAGCCGCGGCAGCGCGCTGGAGCGTCCCGGCCGCCGCCCCACAGCGCTCCCGGCCGCGCGGGTTGGGGATAGGAGCGCGCGGAGCCTTACTTCTAGCCGGGCCGCCGCCGCCGCTCCTCCCGGCGCGGGCCGGGCCCGCCGGGCCTCGCTGCGCTTCCCGGTCCGCCTCGCCGCGCGGTGCCGCCGGGCCGGGCCGCTTCTGCTGCCGCCGCGGGGACTTCCCGGCTCCGCGCTGCCGCTCGGCCCTGCCCGCTCCGGCGGCTGAGTGAGTCGCGCTGCCGCCCGCCTGCCCGCCCCGCGCTCTGAGCCCGCTCGCGGCGTGCAGCCCTTCACTTATCAGCGACCGGGAGCCCGCTAAAAATAGCCCATGATGTCACCCCGCGGGCTCCCCATTGGCTGCCGCCGCCTCTCCCGGGGGAGGCGGGCCGCTGGCCCGGCCCGGCGCATAGCAGCCGGTCGCCATGGCCACCCCGCCCCTAGAAGCTTCTCAGCGCCGGCGCGGGGCCTTGTGGGATGAGGTAATGCTGGCGGCGGCCCGGGGCATTGTGGGCTGACGTATTGTTTTTGAATATCTGGTTACCGCGTCCCGAGCTCGAGCCGGGTTGGCCGCCGCCGGCGCCTCCTTACGGGCCGCCGTGCCGGGGTGCAGCGTTGCCGCCCCGCGCCGCGCCCCCCGCCCGTGCGTTGCGTTGCGCTGCGCTGCATCGCGTTCCGTCGCGTCGCGTCGCGTCGCCGCGCGGCTCCGAGGTGCGACGTGCGGCGGGGGCGGGCCGCTGTCCTCCGTTCGACGGCGCGGCTCGGCCCGCCGCCCCCCGCCCCGCCCCGCGGTGGTACGGCCCTGAAGGTGGCGCTCCGGGGAGCCCTCACGTGATTTCCCCGCCTCGCCGCCGCCGCCGCCGCTTCCAGGCAGGGCCGGGGGGAGTTGCGGCGCTGCGGGGCGGGAGCGCGGCGCTGCGGGGCCGCCCCCGCACCGCAGAGGGGCCCAGCGCCGGGCGCGCCCGGGGTGGCGGCGGCTCGTCCTCGCCTCCTCCCGTCCCGGGGAGCCCCGGCGGGCGGGGAGGGGCGGCCCGGTTCCCTTCGGCCCCGGCTTCCCCCGGCCGCCGCGGTGAGCGGTGCGACCGTTCCCACGGTCGGGAGCTCCTCGGAGTAACGGAGGTGGGGGGTGGGGGAGAAAGCCGACGGGAAGGAGCCGGGCTCGGTACGGGTTTCCCTAAAGTCGTCTTTTAAACTCGGGACTGCTTCCCGGTTGTAGAGCGCTGCGCTGGCGTTAGTGCGTGAGCGCAGCTTGGTACGGGGGGTAAACAGCGGGACATGGAGGGATCCGCTCGGGGAGGGAGGTCTGCGCTGCTCCAGAGCGACGGCGGACGTCTCCGGAGCGCATCGACTCGCGGCTCAGCTGGTGGAGCTGTTCCCGGGACGGGAACCCGGGGCGATAAGTCCTGCTGCTGGGTTCCAGCGCTTTGTATCATGTGCTGAGCTGACAAACTTAAGTGTTGGTTTGAAAATGCACTTTAAAATTCCTCAGTGCTGTTTTTTTTTTTTTTCTTTCTTTCTTTTTTTTTTCCCCAGACGTGATAACATAATTACCAGTTTCAGGATAGGAAGCAACAATGAAATAAACAAAAAAAGAGCTGTGAATTAAAAGTGAATGTCTGAACGCACTGATAGAAGTTACTGCTCTCTTTTTTTATAGAATCTCCTCCCGGTCCCCCCGCTGTGCCCACCTGACTTCAGTCAATGTATTCATTTCACCCGTGTGCCAATGTGTGCCGGAATCACACAGCCAATCCAGGCATCGCTGTAGGTGTGTTCTAGCATGCTGCCCAGTTTGCCCACGAACGTGGGACTTGGTGTGTGCTGCAGGTGTGTGCACAGCCTTCACGTAGGCAGTGAGCACCTCTGTGCAGGTAATTCAAGGTGCCCAGCTTCCTCTGTAGCTTCAGCAGCGGTTATTGCATGTCTGAAAGTCATCAGTTTTAGAAGCGGCTTCCTAGCTCCGTCCTGAGCTTTACGTACAAGATAGAGGCCAGATCCTGACTCCTGGCACAGGAGCTGAGGGACGCCGAGCAAAGCTGGCAGATGGCAGGTTCAGAATGAACAAGAAAAATTGCTTCGCAGAGCTGTTGGGCTGTGGAACACCTTGGCAAGAGGGTGCTGTGCAGACGGAAGGATTTTAAAGTGATTAGATGAAGTCACAGGAGAGAAATCTCTCAAGGGCTATTGAGTGCAGTGAATCTCTGGCTCTGGAAATCCCAAAGCTTGCAAATGGCTCGTGTCTGGGAGAGCATCCCAGGGCAAAACTCCTGTGTGCGTGCCTTGGTTTTGTGTGCCTTAGGTATCCAGTCTCGGCGACTGCGGGGTGTCTCATCGGGCCTGATGGGGCTGCCGTGTTCTTGCTGTGCCCACACTCCCACTTAGACAGTCTGTAAACGATCCAGCTCTGTTGTGTCAGCATACCACTTTGATACATGGAAAGGACTTGTCTGTGCAAAGAAGAGATTTGGGAGAAAGGGAAGACGTGAATTTTGAGCATTTTGTTGTCTGGAGGTTTTTATTTTAAAATGATTTTTAAACTGAAAGGTTTTTATGTGTGTGGCTTTTGTTACGTCGGAAACCGTTGCAAGTCTTTTGCTTTAGTCAGTTTTCTGTATAAACAAATAACCCCGACAAAAGGATGTTCCAATTAATTGTTGACATATTTAATTTGTCAAAATGTTGTCCTTTTGTTTCCTCTGCACATCTGTTTTGTCCTAGAAAGCCGCATTCAGTCTGCATATCAGGGAGCTTGGTCAGTGCAGCTCTAACCACTCCAGCCTGGTAAGCGGGCCCTTACAGCCTGTCTGCATCAGCCCCACCTGTACGGATGCAGGATTTTCGTTGGCCTCAGTGAGTGTTGGATTGGGCTGGAGATATTCACTGCAAGTCATTTCATTTCTTTGGTCTTTTTTTATCCCCATCCCATTTTAGTTTTTTTATTTCCTTCCTTTTACAAAGGTGCAGTTTAGGACTAGACATTCCAGTTTGCCAGAGACGTGTTGCTACTGAGGCCCATAGCTATAGGGGACACCCATCAGTCCACTCATTATGTTAATTACTACTCACTTAAAGGTTACCTGGTAATAGACAGCCAGCTTGCCCATAAAGCTTGCGCATAGCAGGAGAGCTCTGAAACCCAAGACCAACGCTCTTTGCTGCTCTGAGGGGATTTCAGTGTTCTGATCCCAACAGGGAATGAGTGCCAGGCGGGTGCTTGGCCATAGGCAGGGATCTCAGCTCAGCTCTCAGCACAACGCTGGGCTCCCACCTGAGTCACTGAGTGCTGCTGCCCCGTGCGTGCAGAGACAGTGATCCTCCATGGCCGTCAGCCGAGGGGCTGGGAGCTTGGGGCTGTGCTCTGGTCTATTAAACAGCTATTACTCGAGGGCTTTCCCCTCTTTCCTGATGTCCTTAAGCAAATACTCCTTTAGTAGAACGAAAACACTTACCGGCCCATTTATAAACCATGGCCATTTACATGTCCCAATAAACGAACTTGTGGGTAAGGACTGGAAATTAGCTGCATATCTCTGTTGCTGTGAGAGGCAGATGCTCTGACCAGCATAATGCAGGTTTTGATTTATAAAGTTCTCTAATCAATCAATACAAGATTGACTGAGGCAATCAGATAATCTGAATAATTAAATGGCTTTTCAAAGGCAAATTAAAATTTCTTATACATACTCCATCCATCTACATTATATTTGGTGCCCAGGAATAAACAGGTTGGTTGGTTTGTTTCAGGCCTGTATCACGAGTGCTTGTTGCTTATTTCTGGATCATCAGAAAAAAGAAATGGTAGTTTTTTACTGTTTCTGTATTGGAAACAGCACTGACAGAAGGAAACTGCTTGCTTGCATGCAGAATATTTTTGTTTTGTTTTGTTTTTAAAGCTTAGATGTATTATGACATTAGAGGAGTTTATGCATTATTCTTATAAATGCTCCTCTTCATTTATTTGCTTTTTGATCCCCTTCACGCTTTCCACCATGATACCTGCTTCACCTCTGCATGAGGTAAGGCTGAGAATCCGTGGACCTTCTCCAGCAGAATCTTTTTTTGATGAACTGCTGCAGAGCACGTCTGCCCTGCTGAGGGAGGGGAGAGTTGGAATGGTCAGAAGGAGCAAGTGTATTTCTTTTATTTTCTGTATCGGAGCATGGTGAAAGAGGCCAGGGGTGCGAGGGCACGGGGAGCGGAGTTTCCTTGGGGTAAGTGGAAGTAAAAATAATTCCCAGGTGTTCCCCAAGGTGTGTTCTCAGGGCCGGTTCAAATCCACCTCAGCCCGCAGTGCAAGAGGTGTGGCAGAGCCGCCACATCGTCCACCCCCGGCTTCTGGCCCCACGGCCGCTCCTTCTGCTCTTTGCCCTCACCAGGGCTCACGTGGCCTCGTGGGGATCCAGGAACTGCGTCTGGCTGAGAGCTGAACTTAAAAAATCATCTCTGAGGGTCCGAGGGAGAGGTGCGAAGGCACAGGAGGTCTCTGAGCTTGATGGGAAGAACCCTGAAAGCAGATCTGTAAGACAAGGCAGAACGCTTGGTCCCGAGCTAGCATTTGTCCATGAAAAGGGTTCCTTGGAACTACAGGCACTTGTAAATGAATATCGTGTCCATCTCCTCCACCCTCAATTAGTCATCGCATAACCAAGCTACATGCGTTTAGTCCTTTTCATCTTTCTTCTTGTCAAGCCCTTTAGCCTGTCCCCCTCACCTACTCATCCCACCAATCATTTTAATTAATCTGTGAATTTCTTTGAAACTACTACTTTGTGGAATGGAGGAAAATGAGTAGGTTACAGAGACAAGATTGTGAATGATGGAGGTGGGGCAAAGTTAGGAGACTTTGCAAGACCTGTTGGGTTACCTCTGGGGCAGGACAGCAACGCTGGATGTAAACAGAGAGAGAGAGTATAGAAGTGAAGGAGGAACCACTAAAAACAGTTGTTGTTTCTTCATTTTATTATGAATACTGTTGGAGCATTTCAAACCTTGAGTGTCTTGTGTGCAGCAGAAAAGGAGTGAAAGATGTAATATGATTGTCTCTAAAGTAGAGAGGATGACCTTCTATGTAGTTATTTAGTTTTTTTCCATTCCTTTCTAGCTTTATAGAAGCTTTGAGTTATCACTGCAGTTACTCAGAAGTACATTTTCAAGTAATTAATGAACTTTTTTTTTGTTGTTATTCAAACAGCTGTGTGTATTTGCATAATTTTTGATGAAAAACCTTGTTGAATAGAAGCTAGCTGCATTATTTGGAGATGAAGAGATCCCAGGGTATCGCTTCCCTTGGAATTTTGGGGCATTACAAATCAAAGTATCACGCTGTTAATGCCTCTGTGTTCATTATTTCTATACCACAGCATATCCAATGCTCTGAGAAACGGAGAATTGGGCAAAGTTCCTATTCTTTGGATCTTACACTTAAACAATCTCCAACACATGACCAAGGCTGGCAGAAAGGCAGCTGATCCACAGTGGGAGCCCAGAGAGTGAAGTGAGCTTGAAGGTAAGCTGTACAGGAGGCACTGGAGGACATGTGGCATATGGGAAGCAGAAGGCAGCCCTCCATTGTGGGCTAGCAGTATGAAGAAAAAAATTAACATACAAATAGAAGCATACTGAGTGCTGGGGAGGCCGATGAGTACCTTTGAAAAGATATTTACTGTGTTTGAGGACAAAGATCCCAACAGAAGTGTGCATTTTTTCAGGTACAACCAAGGCACGGTTTCACTGTGCAGAAATGAAGTGAGCTTTCTGGCATTTTGGTATATTGATAAATCTTTATTAAAGTAAGCAGGAACAACAAAATGCATTGATTTATGTCGCCAGTTGTGAGCAAATACCTCAGAATAACCAGATTTTAACTGTTGGGAACTGTTGATAAAAGAGTTTACTTTTGATTAGTGTCTCAGAATGGATACAAAATACCTGGCTTTTTAATTAATAAGCAATCTGGCATCTCATCAAAGTTGACACCTCACTCTGTCCTAGCAGCTGTTGGAACAGTAGGCTTCTGGCAACCTGGGATAAAGGAGTGCTTCAACAGGAGAAGGAAAGGAAGCAAGTCAGCATGACACCAAAAATGCCTTGTATAGAGCACCACAGAGCATAGGAATTTCCAATGAGAAATCAAGCTCCCCTTCCCTAAGCTACGGGTTCAGGCTTGCATGGACAGCGAGTTTCTGTTGCTGACTATCACCAGTGGTTGGTGGCTGACAGCTGTAAGGACTCTGTGAATTTGAGTGATGTTTCTGGTTCTGACAATGGTAGCAATAAACAGAGAAAGCATTGAACAGTGAAAGTAGGTCCTGCAGGTTGCTCCTTCCCAGGGATTATAGTGGCAGAGCCTGTGGGGAAGTTTTCAGAGTGCCTGCTCATGTCATTCAAATGGAAACATTCCCTCTGGATGACAGTCATTTGAGTTGGAGTCATGGTGTGGGAGCAGTTAGGGTTGCCAAACAGCTAAGGCAGGCACTGTGGGGAGTAAAGGGCACATAGGAGGAAAGGTAGGACAATAAGCAGAGTTAAAGACTTCAGCTGTGGGGAAGATGCTGCTAAACTGCTACTCTTCCTCAGTCCCGTCTGATGAATAATAAGCAGCTAGATCTCTGAGCACAGCTGACATATCACACAGTCCCTGCTGTGCTGGCTGCTCCCCCCTTGAAGTGGAAATGTCCTGGTCTTGTCCACAGCAGCTTCTTAGGGCTTCTGCAGGAGATGAATCAGGCCACTTGAAACCCTGAAAATTGCACTTACTGCCTCTTTTCTTCAGTGAAAAATCATGTGCAGTTACTGACACTGCAGTACCTGTACCTTCCTCATTTCAGGCATGAGGCACTGCTGGAAAATTCTGCCCAGGTAGTATTGATCCTTATCTGTGTTCATTTTATTTACAGTGGCTTCAGGAGCACAGCTCACATATGTGCTAGAGGAAATACTGCATGAACAGCAGGCAGTGCATTTGGCAGACATGTTGGTCAGCTCGCAGGACTGTTTACACAGTCTGTTGAGAACATATGAAACATATAAAAAGCCATAATATTTGAATATATTAGAAACAAGCTCATGAGATCA
Organism: Perdix hodgsoniae; assembly: GCA_035772895.1. NCBI lineage: Eukaryota > Metazoa > Chordata > Aves > Galliformes > Phasianidae > Perdix > Perdix hodgsoniae. The sequence goes on along the minus strand of JAPSGF010000063.1, from coordinate 3,454,345 downwards.
AGGAAAATTTTGAGGATAAAAGGACAACAATAAAGCAAAGGCCTGAGGGCTGTGATGGCTGCTAATTGAAATTCAGCTGTTTTTTTGGCTGGTTTTTTTTTTTTTTCCAGAGAACATAACTAGCAAGACATTCCAAAAAGGACTGCATGGTATTTAGAGGTCTGGGTACCAGCTGTCATGTGCACATACTTGCAGAGACTTCTGTTCTGCTGAGGCTGTGGACTCAGGTGAGTCACATGAGAGAGGTTAAGCACACATATTGTAAGAGCTAATGGTACAGAGTAGTCTTATTCTATACAAGCATGTTTGGTGCTGATTTTTTCCAGCCATTGCATTCCTTACAGTCAGTATAGGAAAAGATGTGTGGCTGGCAAATCTGCAAGCCCAGGCAAAGATGTTCTGGGTGTGGATGCTTACAACCTATTGCCAAGTGCTTCAAATAGGCATTTATGTCAAAGATCTGAGGTCAATTCAACGATAGCCAATTTCAGCCTCGGATGATTTTATAAATATTAATAAGAACAGCAGTGTATTTCACATTTATGTTCTTGGCCTGCAAAGCACCTACCTAACCCTGTAACATTAGTGGTTGGGAATATACATCCAATTCAAGGCAACCAAAAGAATTTACAAGGTGAAGCAAAAATATGTTCACCTCTTTAATGTCACCTCACAAGTATAATGAGAAGTAATTTTATTTTCTGTGTGGAGAAAAAACAGGAGAAATGAGTAAACTCAAGTGGGATGCAACCACAACCTTCCCTGCTTCTGCCTCCCTGCTGAGTGACCTTAAGTTACTTTTGCATTTCTCTGACTTGCTTTGCTTGCTTGTAAAACAGTCATAACTGAAGTTGTAGTAAAGCATGAAGATCCCCTTTCTGTGGGGAAAAAAAATGCTATGCAAGTGGCATGATCTACTTCTCTTTCTAAAAATGCAGTAAGGAAATAGGTACAGATAAGGGATGGAATTTCATCTGGAAGAATACTGAGGATTAATTTATTGGTATAAAATATTTGTTACTGGCCCTGTTTGCTTTTAGGATATCAGCTATTGACATTTTTATTAATTCATCAGCCTTGTAATGCATTTAGAATGTGTAGAGCATATACTGGCGCTGAGATTTATGCCATTTTCACTCTCTGACATTTTGCCCAAATATCTTCCTGCAGCTGCTGTGGACTTTTTTTTGTTGGGGAAGCTGGAGGGGGAAGGCAGAGGAGGGGAAAGGTGTTCATGTATTCTTTTTCCCCCCACTGTCAGAGCTTCTAACAATGATTTGGAGTTGTTACTGTCAAAAATCTGTGTAGGGGAAAGTAATGCTTTTCAGTTTCCCAGAAGGGGGAAGCTGGGGCACAGTGCTCAACACCTTCCCAAAATCACACAGACCGTTTCTTTGAATACCAAGTTTTGATACTTAATCCAAAACTTTGACAAGAAGATACCACATGAAACACAGGAACTCTTCTGCATTTCACACCCTTTGGGGAAGAGAGTGAGTGCAGCAGCCACTCCCTGCTCGCATGAAAGGGCATTGCTGCAAAGGTGAGGCTTACAGTCCCCCTGGACACTCCGCCCAGCAAATCTGCCCCTAAGCTTTCTTGCATGCTTTTACATATATCTGTCTTTTAAATTACACAGCAACAATTTTCAGGAAAACCAAGGAGCAGATGTAAATCAGCCCAATTTACCGTGTTGTTAGCTCCCAAGTGCTTTTGGCCTGCACTGCTGACAAAAGAGGCAGTCCTACCCTCTTCCTGCTCCCACGCTGTCACCTCCCTTGCTGTGACACAACCATGAGGTGAAGCGTTTTGGGAAATACATCCAGTTCAAATCTTATCCCAGAAAGAAACCTGAATGGCCGGGGAAGGAGGAATTTCCTTCTTTTCGGAGTGTCCTTGTGGAACCACTGTGTCAGTGCAGTTCCCTGGTCTGTGAGAGCCAAGAGCTTCACTAGTCTGTCCCAGCAGCTCTTGGCTAAAGGAGAACTGTGCTGCATCTGGAAACTCACTCAAGCTGCTTTCAAAACCTTTCATTCATACGTGGTCCACAGTCAGTTCTCAGTACACCTTTGCTATAGGCAGTAGTGCTCCATGAGCCTGTCAACATTGTAGTCAAACAAAGGCTGGTCTCAAGACTTTGTGTTGTGTAAATAAACCTTGTGCCTAGCAGGGTGTCACTGAGTTAATGTAAAGCCTGAAGAGGGGAGGGCGTGGGAGCAGCATGCCAGTGTTAACTTTTCTACTCACGATTGCAACAGGATTGCAACAGCCCAGCCTATCTGAGCCGCCGCACGTACTGTAAACATGTCTGTGCACTTGAATTTGATATGGGCGGTGATAGAGCAATACACCTTTCTGGGAAGTGGTAATGGGCAGCAAGCTTTCATTTTAAGGAAATTCTGCATAAACAATAGCAGTTTTCTTGCTAGAGTGCTGATTCCGTCCATGTGGTCCACAGAACAGACAAACAAAGGCAATATATGTGGCAGCATTCACCAGCAGGTTAAAGTCTCAGGGTAAGAAGGAGAAATGCAGAAAATCCCATAAGCATCAGTAGTTATGCTTTTGAATCTGTGGTAGCTCTGAGTACTTTTTTTGCTTCTCACAGATCAGTAACCAGGGGACAATTGACAGCAATAACCACACTGGTAAAAATACACAATTGTTTTTTGAACCAAACAGCGCTTTGTATGCAAAGCTGTCTATGTAAGTGTGCCCAGGGTGCTTTTTGAGGCCTCATGGGAAGTTTTGCAAAGAGTTAGCTACCTTTTATGAAGTTTTATCAAGCAGAAGCTTTTCTGATAGTTTCAAAATTTTCTGTTGCTTTTTCTAGGCTTACTTTTTCTTTCTCCCCCTCCCTCACGAAGGCTGATACAAACTGTAAGAATAGTTTCAGGAGAGCCTCCTGTCCCCCAGTCCCTTTTCTCATCCTTCCCCCTCCCCCAAACACCGGGAGTTCTCAAAAAATATTTTAGTATCCTGGAAATTAAAAACAGTGTCTTTAATTTGCCTTTGCCTTATAATAGCTCTGATTGTCACTGCCTCGTTCTCCCCTTTGCTGGGAGTACATCTGAGTGCTCCTGCTATGTTATTTATGCACTTGCTGTCAGGTTCAATAAGCAGTTTCTTAGCAGGGCACCTTCCCACATAAAGATGTCTCCGGTTCTTGTCTTACCTCTCTCTTCCTCCATGTGCAGTGCCTCGATAGCAGAGAGCAACAGAGCTGAGTGTCAGCGGTGTCAGTAACTCCTAGCTGATAAATGGAAATTAACTCTAGAACCTCACAGATCCACTGGCAGCTGCACACAGGGCACGTTATACATGTTCCAGTTATGCAGGTTTTACATGGTGCCTATTTTAAGTTTAGGCATTTTGTTATTACTAGATCTGTTAAAGTTCAGAACTGTAGTACGCCAGTGCACCTCTTAGGTAATATTGAAAAGGTTGTCTGCTTAAGGATTATCTGTGTAAATAGGAGTATCGACAAAGAGAATTGAAGTTACATGTTAATCACAGTAATTGCTCTAAAGACAGCAGCTGGCTAGAAGTTAGAAATGTAGCTACTTTTATGCCATAGATCCTAAATTGTACTGCTGGTGGAATCTGGTGTTTAGTCAGTGAGTGACAACCCCCCCCTTTGAGTCGCAGCACCAAGGATTTCCCCTTCCTGAATGGGTAAAGGTGAGTAAAATTTCCCAGAGCATAAAAGCATGTTACAGAAGTGGCCAGATTTTCAGTTTTGAATTAGAAGAGATGCTTTCATTTTCAGTATCTCCATTAGTGCTGCTTTTTGCAAGACCAGGAGCGTGAACTCCTGTATCTGAGCCAAAATTCCAACCTAAGCAGAATGTACTCGTCTAAAGTTCCCTTTTGGTTTCATTTGGACAAGGTATTCTTTGGTGTAGAGTTGCTGTGTACTGTTACAGCAGTTGCTGTGTTGGGAGCTTGGGAATGTGCTCTCTTGGAAGAGGTTACGTAAAAACCTTAGACCATAATAATCTCAGAGAAACCCCCGAGTGTGGTGATTAAAAAGACAAAACGATTAGGGGAAACACATCAAAGAGTCTCTGTGAGAGTCCAAAAAGGAAAAATACTGATTATGTTTGTTTTGATTTTGTCTTACATGAAGTAAAAGATGTGTGGTGTGTCCTGGGTCACCACCCTAAGGGGTGTGTACTTAAAGACAACAGAATCAGGCTCCAAGACTTGTATGTGGTTTATTTTGGTTGCAGGGCTGGGAAGATAAGATACCATTGTGCCATCTACATAGTGGTGCTATCAATCTGATAGATTATACTTCCCATACACCTCTGACCACCTCACCTGCCCTCTGCCCACTAATCTGTTTCTAACAGGATAACTCCTGGTCTTTCTGGCCTTTTAGAAACTTTCGGCTGTGATTTATTTAAACAGCCACAGAAATGTTTTTCTTCTCCAAATGTGAAATTCTTTGTGATGAAAGCAGCCAGAAGGGTGAGATGGGTAACACTGGTTACTAAAGCTATTGTACTAGCTCAGGCTCCGTAAATTGTGAATCTTAGGGGCTAAAATTGTTTAGAATTCCATCCAAGGTCTGGGAATAAGAGTGGATACTTATTGATTGATAGCCTTGTTGTTCACACTCCACCGGGTTCTAATACTGTTATTTTAGAGCAGAGTTAGATTCATTTAAAAAGTTTATTAGACTTGGTCTGCCCTGGGAACCAGGTTAGAAAAGATTTGAGCTAATGAAATATGCAAAATGTGGTTTTAGGGCTCTCCTTTAATGTGGAAAGGAGAAGAAAGGTTTTAATCAGCTACAGCAAATCCAGTAAGGGAACTGTTTACTTAAGACTCTCACAGTTATTTTTCATGTGCATTTTCAGAGCTTTTCAGCTGGATTTACTTCGTGTAGACTAGCATATTAATCAATATTTTCTTCTGATATTTGTTTTCCAGTTGATATTCTGACGTAAGTAGTCACAGTCATTTTCTTTCTGGGAGACTGATACAGCAGATCCCAAAAACCTATTGGAAAATAACTGAGCTCAGCACTGGAAAAGGAGGAATATAAAATATAATCCCAATTTAGGTAGGAGTATTGCATCTGAGTTTATTTTCCCACGTGCAAAGTGATGTGACAATAAGAATATTACAGGTTCTTGATGTCAAGGCTTGCATACACTTGAGCGATGCAGCCATCCTGAGAAAATGGAAGTCAGCAAAGCCTTTGTCCTACCCTACTGCAAATATCATCTCTCTTCCCAAGTGCTCATCTGTAACAAAAAATCATACCAAAGCTGTATCTGAAGATGACACAGAAGGAGCCCCTGGGCATCTTAGAAGTTCCAGTGCTTCCCTGGCTGCCTCATGTCAATAGTCATTTTAGGATTTCAAACACTGGCAACAGTGCGTATTATTTTCTTACATAAACAAAAAGAGATTGAAAAAAATAATAATAAATCAAGGTACAGGAACATATTCTCTTTGTGCTAATTAGGTGATATATTGACTTTGCTGGCTATGAATGTTTGGCTTTGGCCTCTTTAGAACACTCTAAAGTTTGATTCCAAGCTGCTGATGTTGTCTTGTACTTTTTTTTTTAAAATGAGTTTTGGTGAATATAAATAAGGCTGCTTGGAGCAAAATGTTTCAGGTGAAAGACCCTTGTGTTTTTCTAATATCCTTCTGTCATCTTGATTTGATGACATGGTGTGAAATCTACCTGTTTGCATGACTAATCTGGGACTCTTGAGAGTAAAAGGTGAGAAACAGAGTAGAGAAATGAGTAGAGACAGAAGTACTTTCATTCAAACCTTGAGGGCTGTCAGACATTTTCTACATCTGGGATGTCTTGCTCTTTCACATTAGCTAGGTTGATTTTTGTCCAGATCAGGACTCTGGTCTGTTTTCCCTTCTTGAAAGACTGAGAAGAATCACTCTGTTTATGTTAGCATTTAGTTTTGATCTGGTAGTCATAAAACCTCAGATATGTTTGGAAAGCAAATAGAGGTGCAATGGCAAAAACGGTGGTGGCAAATGCTGTTGGCTTTTGTTTTAATTTATTTCACTTAACAGCAAAACTAAAAATGTGATGCTGGTATATATACAGTAGTATTGATTCCTATACTGTTACAGTGATGTAATCTAGAGTCTAGCATGGCTTATAAACACCCAAAATGGAAGGACCTTAATAGTTCTGAGCACTGAATATTTTTTTCCTGTGTGCTCTGTCCTACCTTTGTTATTCAGCACATAATGCTGCATTAATGAAAGCAGCACTGTTGTATTTCTCATCATTATATTCTTCCAAGTCATAGCAACAATGCTGGAAGGAAACCATCATCTATAGAAAACATTCTTAAGTTTTTTAAGGGCTTCCATCTAGAAAAACTTTTGGGTAGAGAAAGGCTGATGCTGTAAGTATTCCTTCCACTAATGGTCTCATTTTGATTACACTCTTTGCAGGTTGCATAGTCACGTATTGAGCGAGCTGCAGAATATATACTGAATCCAAACATTACATGCTTATTTTAAACTTGAAATTTCTCTGTCTGTGTTTAGGGTGCTTAATCGAAGTGGTGGCTCAGAAGCAGACTGTTCAGTCTCCTGTGACTCAGACGACAAGTGCAGTGGGTAAGCACTGTTAAAAACCAGGTGCATAAGTTTGAAAATGTTGATCCAAATCACATTATTATAAGTAGTAGGGAAATGTCATGACTTACTGAGATTAAACAAAGACCTGCTTAGAATCTTGTGACTTCAGCTCATAAATGGATTTCATCACTCATTACAGCTGCATAAACAAATGCATGTGGTATATATGCATGTTGTGTTTTTGGAAGTTGTTGTTTTTAAAATCCCCTCAGAGGTGTTTTTTGTTGTTTTTTTTTTAATTGCTCCTAATGAGCCAATGTTCCCCAGTTTTGGAGCGATGCCTCGTGTACCTGAGCAGCATAGCGTGGTCATTGCTTAAAAGGGAATAGTTTGCCTGCTTTTCTCTCTTTCTGGCAGCTGAACTGCTTTGGCAAGCAAGTCATTTTAAAGGAGGAATTTACAATATGAAACCTGCTGTCAAAACTTTTATTCCTTTTATGAAAGTAACCTTAACCTAGTGCTCACTTAGAGCTGTGGAAATGTAGTCCCAGCCCCATCAGCAGTCGGAGTATGTCCTACATGATGTCTCAGCTCCTACTGAATAAGTTTATCATGTATCTAGGTATTTTATTGTTCATTAACATAACTTTTCCTGTTGTCTGTGTACCTGTTTCTCCTGATGGGCCTCATGTAAAGAATCCTAGAAACCAATGCCCTGTGATTATCCATGTGTAATTAGTACTTCACCCATGTTTTCTTGCCAGTATGTTGCAAGTGGGATGTGGCAAGATTAAGCAAAGTTTTGGTCTCTCTGCTGAGACTATTACCTGAAGGCACTAATGATGACAGTGGTTCGTGATGTACAACAGGTGCTTGTCATCTGTGGCTTTAAAATGTGGCATAGATAAAAACTATTAAATCATTCACATGTCTCTGGGTTAAAATATACCACATTTGGTTAAAAATCACACTGCTCAGCATGTCTAGGCAGGCAGTTATCAAAGATTAACCTCGAGAAACCAAGAAGGCAAAATACGTGGGTAATTCCTTGAATTCCAGTTTGCCATTTCATGCTCTGAACTGAGATGCTGCATTATTCCTGGGTGGGCAGCTCCAGTTTTACTTGCCTCCTCTTTTTGCTCATGAAAGCTAGGCAGGAAAATAAAAAGAACAACAGGGGACAAGTCGTGTTTGGGGGCTCTTATCCATATATCCTAAATAGATGGATTTGGCCTGAATGGATTACTTTGTTTTACTCCCCAGAAGGATAAAACTCGTAATAAAAAGAGATGTAATTTAAAATGAATAAACCCCAAATCTTTTCACTTTTCTGTCCAATAGCATTAATTTTTAGGCAACTAGGAAGCAGTCCTAATCATTTGTGATCCTAAAACTTGCTTAAACAACCTGCTGAATGTCTGAGGCTGTGAGTATCCCACCCCTTCTATTGGAGTCTAAAGAAAATCCAGTTGCTCATCACCTCTGAAAATCTGCCCTCTCATTTAGGTAGTTAAAAAGACTCCTGACGCACTCCAAAATGTTGCCTCGAACGCCTTAAAATGTCACATTAAAATCACGTACAGTTCACCCACAAACCATCTGGCTTTGCAGATCTGAAAATGATTAATTAAGCTTCTTGCCTTCCTAATAAGGCCTATTGGAAGTGCCACACAGCCGGCAGTGAGGCTGCGGTGTGCAGGAAGGCCGTGGCCGAGGTTTCCTGCAGCCGGTGGCCGGCAGAGCCTTGCCACACCTTGCTGTGTTACCTAGCATGGCTCGAACAGCAGGCTGGACAAATACCTGTGTTTGTCCTTAAAAGGCTCTGCCAGCTGCTGCAGGAGCCCCAGCGCTTCCTGGCTCTGCTCAGCCACGCTCCTAAAAAGGCAGTTCCTTGCTCCCACTTCCCACAGCCCAGCTCCCCGGAGAGGACAGCCCTCCCAGGGCCAGCGGTTCGCTTACAAGGAGAGCCTTTCTTATGGCTTTTGCTGTTGCTTCTCGAGGAAGCCGTTGTGTTTACAAGCACTGCTGGGGTTATCCTCTCCTCGGTGAATAATGGAAAGTATAACAGAGCGCGGTGCCCGAGCCTGCGAGCCTCCCAGCACAGGCACGTTTCTGCAGCAGCACGCAGCCCGGAGGGTTCTGTGCAGAGGAGATGCGCCGTGGGAAGCAGTTCAGAGCCGTAGTCTTGAAAGCGTATTAGGTTATGGTTTTATAACAGAAAGTAGTCAGCAGCAATATGAGCTCAAAGCGATTCATGTCCTTTTTCCTCCCTCCCCTGGCTGCCATTCCTGCGCTGCCTCTTTGCTTGCACTCGCGCAGCTCTTTGTGGGGCCATGCTGTGTTTTTGGTTTGATTTGTTCTGAAAGCCAGAAAAGCATTTTCTGCTCAGCTTGATGGTGTGGCTTCACAAAAAGTCACAAAAAGTTCCTGAGCGAAGGACAGGAAAGAGGGGCAACAGAACTTGGTTACCAATGCCCCATACTCTTCCTAACATGAAACCATAGCTACTGTATGAGCCTTCTGGAGAAAAACTCTCCAACTGCTGAATGTTTTAGTAGATATTTCTACATTATTAATTGAACGGCTCTGAAGGATCTGATTATTGGTTTATTTATTTCACATGCCAAGTTCCAGGCTTAGTTACAGTCTGGTAGATTTTAAAGGACGAGTTCTTTACTGAAGCCAGATTTTGGAAAAGGCTTGAATATACGAATTCAGAAGGGGCTTTACACAGCCTTTTTTCTTTTTATTAAATTAACAAATCATCCTGGCTTAATCTGAAATAATTACAAAGAGAATGTTTCAAATTTAAGATGTGTGAAATTCTGACACGTGCAGCGCGCTGTGCTCTCATACTCGTTTCAGAAAGGGACTTAAAAGAATTCACTTCCAAGGGGGTTGTCTGGGAGAGGCCAGCACCAGAGGTGCCTCTCACTGTGCTCCTCGGGGTGTGTGGGACGTTGGGGTGCAGCTCACGGAGGCTGAACGCGATGTACTCAGGCACAGCAGTTTGTCTCTTCAGAGCCACACGCTTCCTTCGTTTATCAGGCTGCTCCTGGCAATTCTCTTCAACCTTTGGACTTTATGGCCTCTCTCAGGATGTAGCATTGGTTCCCTAATATCTCTTCTCTTGTCTTTTGCCAAGTTTCCAGCAGGCAATGAGGCCGTGACAAGCGGGGTCACAGGTGTTAAGGGAAGTCAGCAGCGCAAACAATTATTGTTACAAAATCAGATTCCGCACTTAGAAGGATGAAATACTGCTTTTCTCATTCCTGTCTTCTCTTTTTCTGAGATTACAAGGTGTTTCCTACCTCGTTTTCCTTTTACACCAGTGCTAGGTTAGCCCCCATGGATTGTGTAGTTGAGGTTAACAGTACTGACAGTGTGGATAAAAGTAATGGCAGTGGCACAAACTCTTTTAATGCACAGTGTTTGCTGAGGTCTGCTGTGTATTTTCTAGCATTGCCTCTATACCTGCTGGTACTTTTAGTATGCCTGTCCTGTAAAATGTGATGTGTTTGAATGGTAGTTAATGAGATACATAGGAAGAAACAGATCAGACAAGAAGGAAGAGGGTGATTAGAGAGAAACGTTGATCGAACAACAAGGAAGAGGGTGGTTGACTGTTGGTCTGATGCAGTGGGAGGTGGCATGTCTGACTAACAGCTATGGAATTTGATAATTTGGCAGAAGAAAAACATGTACAGCTATAGGTTTGGGGCTGTCTGGTTACAGCAGTCCCAGTATACAGCATACGTGAGATCTGGAAGTTGTATGTTGTTGGGAAGATGCACACATGAAAAGGGAGTGAGAGGACTGCTGGAAACACAGCTGTTAATCTGAGTTCAGAAAGTGCCTGTGTGTTCTTTTTAAAGTGAGCAGTAATTTTGGTGGAGAGCAACTTGTCTCCCATACAGCGTTATTAAAGGAGGCTAAATTGTCCAGATCTTAGCAGTTTCAGAAGTTCTTTATGTACACAAAGCACTTTGATGCAACAGAGCTGTATGATCAGTCTGAATTAACAGCCCCATCTCAGGCTTAGTAGCGCCATTCTCAACCCCTGATTGTGTTGCTTTTCTTAGTCTACAATGTAGCAGCTCTGCATGGGGCTCTCACTAGTCCTTGTTTATGTACAAACTTGTAGCAGAGCAACTCTGTCAGTTTTTGTGTTGCTAATATTTTTATAGACTGTTCCAGCTGTGTTCCTTTGTGTGAACACAGTTATAGTCAAATCAAGGACATATTCCCCTTCCAGTGTGTGAATTAAGTAGAATTTTAGAAGTGTAAATCTACCCGACTTAGGAGATTTTACTGATTTACCTTATTGATGGAACAGATAAAATGTCTGAATGTTTCAAAGGGGAAATTTAGAGAAGCAGGAGCCCTTTCAATCACACAGGTGCTCTGAAGTCCCAATGGCAGCCCATGCTTTAGCCCTGAATACAGTCTCACAGAATCACAGAATCACAGAATGACCCGGGTTGGAAGGGACCTCAAGGATCATGTAGTTCCAACCCCCCTGCCTAGCAGGGCCACCAAACATACACCTTTACTAGATCAGGTTGCACAGAGCCCTGTCCAACCTGGTCTTGAACACCTCCAAGGACGGGGCATCCACAACCTCCCTGGGCAGCCTATTCCAGGACCCAACCACTCTCCTAGTAAAGAACTTCCCCCTAACATCCAAAGAACTTCCCCCTAACATCCAACATCCAACAGTCTCAGCATGTTGTTCGTTTTCTAATGACCGAAATCCAGTTGATGCAGTAAGACTTGTAGAAAAAAGTAACTAAAGGTACCTGCATTTTCCCTTTAACCACATGAGGAATGCAAGTGCAGTTCTGATAATGCAGAATAAAGTACACTGTAGAACAAGCTGATGTTGTTACAGCCATGCGTATTAAACGTAATCGGTGATTATAAGAGGAACCTTTATCAGGAAACGTCACTAAAAGGTAAGTAACCTTTTACAAATAGATTATTACTTCCTGGGATAGGCTCTGTATATAGTTTATAGAGAGCCAAGATATTAGTGCTACTGTCTTTGGTTAATAAGCAAATTCATTTTTGTAGGAAGTATATTTTCGTAGAGTCAGAGAATAGAATCATAGAGTGGCTCGGGTTGGAAGGGACCTCAAGGAACATGAAGATCCAGCCCCCCACCACCACATGCAGGGCCATCAACCTCCCCATTTAATATTAGCCCAGGCTGCCCAGGGCCCCATCCAACCTGGCCTGGAACATCTCCAGGGATGGGGCATCCACAGCCTCTCTGTGCCGTCTGTTCCAGCACCTCACATGCAAGCAATACAAGTTCGTGTATTATGGTCTGTCAGTGTCATTGCTATTTAAGAAAATCAAACTTTCAGAATTTAGAATCAACCATCACAGCACAGTTTACTTGTTTCAGTGTAGTATCCTTTAAACACAGCTGCTCAAATATGCCACTTGGCACAGTAGGGCAGTGCTGGCTACAAAAGACACTGAGGATCTGGGTTTTTGTACAGGCCTTAAAAGTAACCTATGGTAACATTGATAGAGCTCACCAAAAAGGCATTTTCTAGGGCTTTGCTCAGAAGAAGAGGGTGCAGCTTTCTTTTGTCCCACCTTCAGTTGTCTTTGTTGCAGTTTATAGCCCAGCTTTTAATGGTACTAACCAGAAATACCTTGAAGTGCTGGGCTGTAAACTACAGCAGACAGCAGCTGTTGTGCAAGATCTTTGCTTCTTGTGGTGAGAATGGGAACCTTAAAAATTGGGTAGGGTCAAGAGCAGGAAATGGGAGCCATTACGACTGTTCCAAGGAAGTGGTTCCACTGCTGAATCACAGTCCTGGTTTCTCCATGCTGTGTGGGAGTGGCGTCCTGTCCTGGCGGCTCTGCCACTGGGGACAAGAGAGGAGATGCTGGAGTTCCACCAGCATCACTCCTCAGACTGCTGTCATTTGGGCAGCTGGAGCGAGGAAGAATCTGAACGCTTGAAGTACTCTTAAGCTTTTATGCAGCATGAATTAAGGATTTCATTCACATTTGCTAGTCAGGTGATGACCAGAGAGTGACAAGGGAGTGACAAGGAGTGCTGTCCTTTACTGGAGGGATTTGACCAAATGGCACAAACACCTGGGTTGTCCTGTAGAGAACAAAATCTGCTACTGTGTGAGACAACCAGGGCTGCCAAGTCTTGCCCACCTCTCACCCCTCCCCCCCTTTTTTTTCCTGTTGTCATGAGTCACACAGCTCTGGCAGGGCCTGGAGCCAATCTCACAGTAGCACTGGAACCTCTTACCCTCACTTGTTCTCCAGTCCTTCCCAGAGGAAAACTGCTGCGTAGGCTTCTGCTCCCTTTCTTGCTGCGTGGAATTGCTGCCACACCTTGCGTTCTTCAGGCCTTCTTGTCGGGGCACCATTGGCTTACTCATAACTGATACAGACATCCAACTCAAGCAATCTCCCCTCTGCTCACCAAGCTCTGTGGCTCCTGCAGGCTTTTTCAGTGCTGAAAGGATTGAGCACTTTGTCTAGTTTAAAGCCTCCCCCAAAAGCTGTTTCTGCCCGTTCTCAGAAAGAGAAGGCATAGAATATGAGAGATCCTGGCAGTTGAGTGTTGCTGTCGTTCATGCTTTCAAAGCCCACTCATGACTAGATGATCCTGGGTGTCTTTTCCAACCTTGGTGATTCTGTTAGATAAATCCTCAAGATTCATTACAGGCTTCCTGTAGCAATGCCAGCAGTGGCTGTGTGTTGGTAGCACAGGTCTCCTATTTGCAGTTTGAGAGACAGTGGGTGCACACAGGGGATGACTTGGAGAAAGGACGGACCTTTGTCTCTCACTTTGTTATCTTTGCACTGATTAAATGCATCTTCTTCCATCTCTGAAGCAAATGTACAGTGGCACAGATGAAAGAAGAATAGAATTAATAGAAAACAAGCTGTTCTGAAAGAGCTGGGTTTTTAAAAGAGAGTCTTTACCTGTCTGGATCCTGTATCCTCATAGGAAACCTGGTATAGCCCAGAAAATCTGCTAGAGGTGTAAGCAAGCTGTGATAGATAATCTGCGCAGAGATGATTTCTGGGTTTTATGGAGAAATTCTGCTTCTATTTCTAAACTCACTGCTGCTCTGCTTTGCTGCATTTTCACCAACATACAGCCCAGCAGAACTGAACAGTAAACTGGGTGCTTCTTCAGATGTGGTTGCAGGGAAGGATGTGTGCAAGGAACTCTTTGGGGTCAACTTATGTCTGTTGGGTGAAAGAATCGGACTTAATTCTAGGAAGGGGCAGTGGAAGAGGATCCACAGTGCATACGTAGGAGATCAAGGCTTGGTCTTTGCTCCTTCCACAGAGGCTTATTGCTCACATGGGTTCCAAAGTCAATTACTTGTTCAGATACAAGAATATTTGCAAAAGTTGAATCTATTTATATGAAATCGGTGTCAGCTGGGGACACCAGGTAATAATTCCTACAAATTAATCCAAATTTATATGAGAAAGTGTGAATAGATTCTTCTGTTTTAAGTTAGGCTGCAAGTAACTGAAAACACTGTCTATCATTAATTACCATTTTCTTAGATAGCTACAGTGTCGTGGCAGTTTGTGCTTCACGATAAAAGGGTGTACCTTCTAAGTTCTCTATAAATAGTCACCCAGAGTCACACTAGGGTTGCACAAGATGTGAATCAAATGATGGACCTGAACGTAAAACCCACCAGTATTACAGGTTATTTTGTATTAGCTGTTTATTCTTTTGTTAAAAACAAAGTGGTCTCTAAAGTCACGAGGAAAAGCGCTACAAGTTCTTGTTGTTATTTTTAACGTAACAGTACCCTGTTCCTGGCTGAGAAATATCCACGAGGTGACAGGTGGATGTAGATGGAGCATTAGGAAACATGGAGGTTAGATCAGGCCACTGATAGCAGGAACTGAACGAGGGCAGTGGCTAGGATTCCTAGTGAACCTTCAATTAGATAGTCAAGCTAATGAAAGGGAGGCTTAACCTTAAAGATATCCTCTTCCTAGTGGCTGCTTGTATTCCTGGTGCCAAGGCTTGTGGTGATATGAGTACAGATCTGCAAGTGCAGTCTTAATTAAAGGAGTTTATACAGCTCAGCCATCTATCCAATATCACCGAAGCTCCACGGTGCACATGGGCTGAATTAGCATTTCTGATTAACCTCTGCTTTTTGCACAGATGTTCCAAGGTGTCAATCCTATGTTAGGGTAATGAGCTGGAAAAGCTTTGGGTTGAAATCCAAGCAGCATCTGAAAAACAACTGATGTTTTCGTCATTATCTTGACTGGTAGACAGAACCCAACTTGGTTGGATTATGAAGTAAGAAGTGTGCTCAGACTGACAGCTTGTACACTCTGTTTTATCTTTAGAAAGAACTTTTACAGTCTCTAGTTATAAGCTTCAAAAATAATATAGGTTTATAACTGAAAGGCTGGCAGATGTTCAGCTGTTGCAGATAAAAGTGAGGTTTAAATACAGTTATTAATTTCACATGCTGCTATCATGGAAAGCAGTGAATAAATGTGGAAGACCAATGCATTATAGTTAGCTTTTACAGATACCAGCACCCTAAAAAATTGTTTATATGTCTGCTGCTTATTCTTTGTAACTCTTTGTAATGCTTCCAGTGACTACAGTGACATACTTAGATAGAAGAGCTGATCAACTGAAGCCTTACCCTAGAAATGAACTCCACTAATCAACTGCTCATGACTCCAACAGATGTTTCTGTTTTTCTGACAATTGAAACCTCATGTTCTGCTATATTTTTTAAATATATATTTTTTTCTTCTCATACTAGCAGCAAATGCCCCATTACACATGTGAGCTTCAAAAACTTGTCACATGATACCAGGAACAAATTGTTAAGTCGGTCAGTAAAGTTAAGGCTTGAACTGGTGGTCCACTGAAGGCGACTGGGTCTTAAAAGCTGGAGGAGTGGTGTATGAAACTACTGTACTGTGGTTTTGTTGTAAATGCCAGTACTCTATTTCAACCTCTTGTATGAAATTTGGCAATGTTAGTTGAACTCAGATCAAAACTCTTTTTTCAAAGGCTGAATCGTTTTAGGATGTGCAGATAAAGTTAAGTGATGCGTCTGAGGATATGAGTATTGTGCTCTTGAAACCGCAAAAACGGGATGAGAATTGTTTATATGATGTTATATAAGGACTTATCTCCTGAGGCAGATCAGGACTGGTAAATTTTCAGACATAATTGAAATACAAATGTGAATAATTTTCTGTTTACTTTGATTTGTTGAGCCTGTTGCATTAAACTTAGCACTCCAGGTTTATTCTCTTCGATAAGTGACTGATAGATCATTGATCAATCAATATCTTTGTGTGATTTGGCCAAAGGAAAAGTAATGTGAGTGGAAATAATGATGTACTGTCACCCCACAAAGATGCAGCAAGCTCTGCTGTCAGCAAAGTCAGAACTACTTAGTGTAAATGAACCACCTGTTTAAAGAGTACAATGGAACAATTAGAACTGCAGGCAGTGGAGACACCCTTCGAGATTACAGCAATTCATTTGCAAACCATTTTTCTGTTAGCAGTGAGCAAGTCACCATGAGCTTTCCCCTGCCCTCATCTACCCACAGTTGGCTGATTCAGAAGCCATGGCATAGCAAGGTTGAATAGGCAAGGTAAGACCAGGAAGCTTATCAGTATTCACATTTTGTTTGCCAAGCAAGATCCTGACCAAATGTGGGGTTCCTTGACCAGGACTTGTTCTTTTACCCTTTCTCAAGGTAAATACATTAACTTGCTGCTGTTGCTGGACTTGATTGTCATGATAAACCCAAGTACAAAGAGCAGAGTGAGTTGAAAGCTGTTTGATTCAGTGACTGGAATAAAGGTGAAAATGAAAGTATGGGGTACATTGACTGCCTCTGCTGCCACTGCTAGGGATGCTAGGTTATTTGAAACAGTTCTGTCAATGCCAGGAATTTCGTAGTAAAAAGGCATCTGGTTGATGAATGAGCCCAACTACATTGCTATCAGAAGCGTATGTATCGGTGTTTCAATTACAAAACTGCAGAGGTAGGATTTAATCAGTGAATGATATGGGAACTGAGAAGCTCGTAAAAGGTGAATAACAAAGCCAGCAGATGATCCCCATTAGACCATGTTCACAGACTGATCAGAGTGGGAGGAGAGGAATCATTAAAGGAAAGAATCCTCTGAGCCAAGGGATGACAGGTCCTTGAGGAGAGCTTGATTAGAAGTGCTGAAGTTGGCTGACAAGTCCCGGAGAGTGAAGAGTGAAGAGTATTGATTTGAAACTTTGGCAAGTGCCTTTTCAAACTGTGAAGAGACAAGTGCAGGAACAGAAGGAAAGCAGTGAAAAGAGAAGAGTTAAGGCATGGAGAAAATCAAGTCAGTCAGTGTTAGAGAAGAACAATAAAAGTAGGGAGAGAGACTGAAACTGGACAAGGTGTCACTAAAGTTAATTGGTAAGAGCAGATGCAAGGTCACTTTATAGTGACCTTTTTGAAGCAGTTGCTTCTCAGATTGGCCTGCTAGTTGGTGATTGAGATGTTCTGGAGCCCACTGAAATAAGTGCAGAGATTCCAACTGGTGCCAGTAGTACTGGATCAGTCTATAGCTGATTAAAAAACAACAGCCAGAGGATGCATATGTCAGGCTAAAATAAGCAAAACCCCTACCCAATATGAGGAGACAAGAGACAGTAAACCAAAGCCAGCTTTGTCTGGAACCCTAATTAAGGAGCATTCTTAGATCTTTGGAAGGGCATAAGAAAGCTGTTACCCTTTGCCCTGCTTCCAGGCTTGCGGCAAGGGAGATGCAGAGATTTCTCCTTCCAGGGAGGATTTCCAAAAGACTGAAATCTGCTGTGTGATACTCTTGTAGTGGTCTTGTGTGTGTTGGTGTGTACATACTGATCTCAGTGAGAGGGCAGTGATGGCAGATGTACTCTGCCAGGAGTTGGCTGCAGCTGTGGTAGTACCCAGGGGAGTTCAGTCCCTGGGGATGTTCAGTCTGGCACCCCCCAGCACCACGTCCAAGAGCTCGCTCACATTCACAGTGCCAGCAGTGAGTAGTCATCTGCCGGCTGCACGCCCACGGAGCACATCAGGAAGGAAACGGCTGGTCTCTTAAAGGCAGGAGTGTTTTGAGAAAGAAAGAAAAAAAAAAAAAAGCCAAAAAAAAAAGCAAGCAGCAGGCAGCCCATGTACCAATTCCTCCCGGACTGAAGGAATCCTTTACACTGTGATTCATGCTGAGCTGTCCGGTCCATCCGGCAGCAGCCGTGTCAGGCAGCCACCCACTTTTAGCTGGGTGCTGGTGCTGTTGCTGCTGGCACAGGAGCCTGCAGCGTTTCAGGATTCTTTTGTTAGTCAGAGCACTGGCACTTCCTTTGGCATTTGTTGGTCTGCAGGAAGGCTTGTGTTCGAGTAAAGGCTTTTTTGTTGTTGTTGTTGTTGTTGTTGGTTTGTTATTATTTTGTTCATTTACACATTTGGACCCTGAAGGTTTGATTCAGACGTCTTCCTTGTTCTCCACTTCCTGTAGGTTGAAGTCTCTGTTTTCTGATGATTAGCCAATACCGGCTGTTCTGGCAATGAAGATGTCTCAAATCAATCCTATCCTGTCTGGCTCTCAAATCAATCCTATCCTGTCTGGCTTTCCAGGAAGAGCCACCCCTCCCCTCTCCCTCCACAGCCCTTGTCATCCAAGATTGAAATTTATCAGAGCTGCTGTGAGCAGGAAATTAGCTCCTTTACAACTTGTTCTCCACTGCTTCTCATTCATTTTATTGTTTTAACGTTTTCCAGAAAATAAGGCAGAAAACAAACCTGCTTCCCCTTAAAAAAAAACAACTTGTGCTGTTAACCTGTGAAATGCTTATTTCCCTGGCAGGCTGCTGCTTATCTTTATAACAGAATCTCAAGATCAAAATCAGTTAAAGCTGAACCTAGATAAAGAATAAAACACTGGAAAACATTTAGTCATCCTTTAGCATCCTGAAGATAAGAATTTCTGCATATAGGCATCAAAGTGGTAATGAGTGCCAAGGGAGGGATTGGCTCAGGAAAATGGAGTGAAGGGTGCTACCTACAGACTTAGGAATGTGCCTATGAGGAGCTTACTTGAAGTTGTGGGTCTTTGACACCTATGATAAATTGGCTTGATTTTTCTGAGGAGTGGAGCACCTGCTAATTCCATTCATGGGAAACTCTCCTTAGAATTGCAGTCAGATAACAGAAAGGTGTCTTTTAGCTTATTTTATGTGTGACTTTTAACTTATGTATATTCATATATTCTGTGTGTCTTTCCAACAGCAGCACTGGAAGATTTTTCTTGAGATATGTGGAAGGAAAATACTGTCTTAATTAATGTCAGACATTTTTTGTGCTATTCAGCATTAAAAATAAACGTCTGCCCTGCCAGAAGTAAATTTGGCAATTGTGTGCTCCCTGCTGCAGGAAAACAATGTCTCTCTTCAGAGCTCGGAACCAAGCTTTGGCAATGAAATGAGGACCAATGTCCATTGATCTCAATGGAAAATCTATTATTAGAAAGATTGCTGCGACCACATCCTGCCATCATTTTGTACTGAGAACCACCACTGAGGTCAGCAGGATTTTTGTGCAAATATTTATGGCAGGATATGGCCCACTTCAGGGCATTCTGAGGGCTGAGAAGCGTTCAGATGAATTGTTCCTTCTTCTTGTTGATCCTATCGGTCTGCTAAAATCTGATCCACAAACACTTCAAAATCCCACCATCTAAGTTGATGTTGACTGAAACTGAGTAACTCAGTTTGTGCTCTTTGAAATCAGACATGAGGCAAGAGTCTGGCATTGCACAATGTCCTGACTGGTTTTACTGTGCCTTGAACACTGAATGGGCTGCATCCTTCTAACTTCTCCAGAAAGCAGCAAGGGCTAAGTTGCTGCTGTGTCAGATAGACCTGTGGCTACAGCAAGTGAAAACTGTTGCTAATTGGGTAACTCAAGAGTTTCGTATTCAGCAAATGCTTTGCATGTGTGACTAGTGCAGCTAATTTCCTGCTTGCCAAAGTCAGTTCCATCAGTGCTTATTGGAACCACGAGCTCGGATAGTAAAGGGAACGCACTCTCATTTATCCTTTTGATATGGGGAATAAATGAATTCTTTTCAGCTTACTGTACATCCGTATTTTCAATGGACAGCAAAAAACTGTGTCACTGACTCATTGTTTGATCTTGGGTAAATCATCTAATCCAGCCTATCCCAGTACCCCTGTGTACATAAATAATGTAATGACTCTCATCTGTCTATACAGACTGTTAGATTAACTTCGTTTTATAGAGTTTTAGCTTTCCTTTAGTCTTTTCTGGAGTGCTTTATTGGTGAAAGAAGGCTTGTACCTAAGTCAACCCAGAAGGTTTTGTGTCCTCATCTGCGTGCTGAAACCATCAGTATTCACAGGTTTTTGCAGTCTGTGTGAATAATGCTATTATAGCTAGAGTAAATGTTTCTGGAACCTGTTGGACCAGGCTTTGAGTTTATAGCAATTTGGCACTACAGTAATTGTTCTGATAACAGGACAACACAGCGTTCTCAGCAATACCTTTTGGAGTCTATTTGGGTTTTTGCAAGCTGGGAACATACCTGTGCTATGAACCTATGTTACATCTGAACTTTGTACAAAGATTGCCTGTGAAAGGTGAAATAGGCACAACGACGATCTGATGCTCACCTGAAAGAGAAGTCGTGCTCTTTCCTGATCTTATGAAGAGCATTTTTTAGTTTGCAGCCTAAAAACTGTAACAGAAAATCTTAATTTCCTTGTGTATCAACAGACATAATGAAAAAAAAAGAAAAACTATAATGTGACCCAAAAAGATAAATGAGCCATTCCACATTAGCGTGCCTGCAAAACCATTTTCAGCTGTAGCCTATGCAAAATAATTCTTTGCATTATTATCTGTATTTTGAAGCCCAGGAATCATATTTGGTTTATGGTCTTCTTCTCATGTAGATTTCTGACTGAAAAAATATGTCACTTGAGTACTGGGAAAAAAATGCCTTGCTAATAAAATAGCTTTTGGTGGAAGTGTATTAGTTTCAAAGAAACTTGTCCCTTAAACTTTCTTCACTTGGAGATAAAAGTTGTGGAGGGAAAAGACTACAGGATCTGAGGATCAGTAAGTGCTGGGGATGTGTGATATACCCAATAAGAGCATTTCAAATGAATGTGAGAGAGAAAAATTTCCATTTTTCAATTTCAGTATTATCCCAATGCAAGAATAAAACTGAATTCTGCAACCTCAGAAATTGATGCAAAATGGAATTCTTGTTTTCCAGCCAGCTCTGAACCAGAACAACTGCGTGCTTGTGGAGGGTGCTGGAGAGAGAGATTTTCTCTTAAATATTCAATGAAAAACGTAATCCTGCTACTGCATCATGGTCAGAGATGTCTGCCTCCTTGATGGAGCTCCCGGTGAAGCAGCTTGTGTTCAACACCACACAGCATAAGCAGTAAGAGCACTAACAGAGGCAGCTTTGTGATTTATATGCTGAGTTGTGACTCAGACTACGTTCAGCTCCACCTTGCCCAGAGATTTCTTTCTTAATCTCGGGTAATTCATTTAATCTCTCTGTGCTTTGGTTTCCTATCTGTGAGAGTTTGCCTGCATGAGGCATCAGTGAACTACTTTAAGTAAGAAATTAGGATAATGCAGCCTACTGAGCAAGAGAACTACTTTAAGGTTAGCTTAAACCTATTTTGACAAAGTTCAAATTGATCTAGAATAGGTAATTTTCAGCTCTGAGTTCCTGTTTTGCTCAAGTGTGTCTAAAAATTGGATCAAATCAGGATATTGAAGCTGAGAGGTCCATATGCTGTATGTGCAGCAATGAAGGTTTTTTCTCTAAACCTCATCTGGAAGAACAGAAACTACCTATTGTCCAGCTCCCTACAGAAGTGATCAGATAGATTTGAGGCCTTGCGTGGGTCTACCAGCAGCACTGTTATCTGGGGCCTTTATCCTTTGGGCTGCCTGCCTCAAAAGGCCTTGGATTCACCTGTGTTTTGGTGGAAGAATGAGATAGCATGACTTCAGGAGAAGCATGCACCTTATGACTGAAGTTTCTTACAAGGTTGTAATAGAAAGTGAAGGACAGTGACAGAAGTCTAGATGTGATTCTCCATCATTGCAAAGCCTGAAACAGTGGGAATCTTCAAAATCCAATAATTTTATTGACACCGTTTGAATGAAAACATGCAGGTTCAGTTTGTACAGAGAATTCACATCATTGGAACAAAAGGAAATCTTTTAACTGCTTCCTCCTATTGTCTTGTCTTACTCTCTGCTTTACCACTGATGTTCTTTTTTGTTGGAATGAACACCGTGGTTTTTGTTCTGGAGAATAATAATAGCTATAATAGAAAATTACCACTTTGCAAATCATTTTGGAAAGTACATATGGAAATCCTTAAGAGTGGAAATAGTTGCAACGGGTGATAGTTGCTATTAGCAATACAAATGTTTGGCTTAAGGTATTGGGAAAAAAAAAGAAAAAGCATTGGAGATACTGAAATTTCATCTGGATAGATAAAGGCCTACACTGAGTGTGTGATCTTTTGAGACGCTGGAAGGACGGAGTGCAGATTGTGAATACCCTGAAGTCCTGACCTGCCTTAAAGCTCTCCCTACCACAGGCACTAAGTGTTCTTTAATGCAAGTCAAACCCTCTGAACAAGGAAAGAGAGAGAAATTAGTCTGAACAGGAAGCTTCAAATATTGTAAGACTAATTGAGTTTAGATAATTAAGGGGTTTTAGAGCAGTAATTCAGGGGAGAATGGGAGGGGAGGACAGTTTAATTGAGATTGCCTGTCCATCTGTGAATTCTCTGTGCAGCCTTCTGTGGCACGTCCCGATTGTCATTCGTTCTGACCTAAAGCAGTTGATGCACTTTGTATTGACCTTATTAGTTGGCAGCACTGCAGGCTTCCCTTCCCTTTGCGCTTTGTTGCTGTTCACATTCTGCCTCCAGAATGGGGCATGTGTGACAGTTTTTTGTGTTGCCCTTGACTGGAGGAAATGCCCTCCCCTGTCATGTCTGCCCTTTTGGGACCTCGCAGTGTGCTCTGGGGTCAAGCCAGGAGTTGGAGGGATGAGGAGCAGTGTTTGAATGCTGCTTTGTAGTTCAGGAGAAGCTGTTAGCAGTTCCCTGTGTACTGGAGCTAAGTCTTCATCCCTGCCACAGCAATAGAGCCAAAATTGGAATCAAACCCTGCTGCTAGGAGCAGTTTGATGGCGATGATAAGCCCATCTGGTTCAGTAGGTGAGAGGAGATGGCAGCCAAGTCTTATTGCTTTCCAAGGGAAAAGGCTCTGAATAGCTTTGCACTTGCTGCCATTAAGTAAACAGCTTTTTTAGAGGATGTCATTGTATATTCTGCATCACAGGAACAAATACCTTCACTAGCTGCAGTACAGAACCATGGATCACCTCCAGCTGTGCACCTCCACGTGCAGCTGCTCATGTCTCAGTCTCCCCTGCAACTGTTAGCATGGAAGAGAGAGATCCTGTGAGGTTTGGACACCGTCGTCGGGAATTGGAGGAATGAGCCTGTCCTGCAGTGCATGAGGTGGGATTGCTGTTGAGGAACAGTGCTGAAGTGCCCACAGCTGAGGCCTGGTTGCTGTCTGACAGCCTGGGCGAGCCTAGAGTGCTGCAAGAATGGTGTTAACATCTGAATTTTGATTTATTGTTGAATGAATTGAGCTGTGTTCTGCTAGGGTGACCCTCTCTTTGGCCATGTCCACCCTTCAGGCAAGGGGAGTGAATTCCAGTTTTACACAGATGGGTGCCCATAGGCACTGCAGTGATTTACATGGGAGCACCATGCCAGTGTAATCAAGATCAAAATGCTGTCAAAACTGTAGCCCCTTAATTTAGAAAGAAGCTGGCAGGTATTGGGAGGAAAGGCCTGGAAACCTGTCAGAGCACTGACAAATCATATTGCACTTGTGTTTGTAAATGCAAGCAACTGACTTGGTGCATCCTAAGGACCTCTGAGAAAATAAGAAGCACCTGGATGTGGCTTGTCTACGGTTTGCTTCTTGTCTCCTGCTCTCCTCTGAGAGCTTCAGTGGAGGAGCTGCAGCAAAGCACAGTGACTCGCCTGTGTCAGAAATCTGCTTGTCAAAAACCGGGGATAACTTGAGGATGTTTTCATATGGAGAGCAGTGCTAGTGCTGTGTGCTAACCTGCTCTCATCAGGTGTTTTCCTGGTGATGTTGTCATTACTGTTCCTCTGGGACTATTCGGATATGGGAAAGTAGAATAAATAATCAAAGAGGATGTTTCTAGCTGCTAATTTTCAGTCCAATTTGATACTGGTCCAAGATTTAACACTTCCTTTCTCTGCCAACCACATACTAAAAATAACATATTTTCAGGATATTGGAGACCACTGGTAATCTGTGGTATTTGGCACTTGAACGTTGCCTTTCATCTGGAGATCTCAAGGCAGTTGGAGTCTCAAAGTGTCTACTTGAAGTTGGGAGAATTTGAGACATTATTAGGCTTGTTTGGCATGTAAATGACCAGGAGGCAAAATCTCCGAATGACTGGAAAAGTCTGAATTTTCTCATTGAGTGACATCTATTTTAAAATAGGCAGCTTTGCCTTAGCACTCTGTGCCTTGCAGCAGGGAAGATCCTTCACAGGGCCAGGGGTGGCTGCTAGCAGGGGAGCATGGATTGCCCAGCAGTTACAGCCCCCGTGGAGGTTGAGCAGGAGATAATTCACATTTCATTTTCTTTGTCCAGTGAAGCAAGACTTTAAAGTAGCTTTCAGTAATCAGATTGTTAACTAACACTTCTGGCACGAAGAATGTTTTTTTGACAAAGTTTTTATTGACTTTTCTTTTTTTTTTTTTTTCCTTCTCTGTATTAGGATTATTTTTCACTTTGGTGCTTGTAGTCAGTACGACAGAAATGGTGGAAGCAACTTCTAAAAAAAAATTAAAAAACAAGAAAAAAAACCACAACATTTGGCTGGAAGGAAAGCCACAGATTAGTTCTGTTTGTGTAGATTTATTGTAATGTTACCAAAAGTCAGGAGTGTTCCCTGCACTGCCCAGAATACAGCAGTCCAGTGTATCAGAGGGGTCTTCTAAGGCCTTGGGAAAGCAGCTGCTTTTCCTCTGCTGGGAAAACGACACATAGGTGGTGGGATTCAGCCAAAGGCTGCGAGTCCAGTGAAGGAGCTCAGAGGCTGATCTAACAGACAGGCTGAGAACGAGACACAGGTTCCCAAGGAAAGAGGATTTATTTGGATTCCCTCTTCGAGTAGTTGAGAGCTTTTCTCCCAAGATTCAGGGTAGCAGCAGAGCCTCTTCTTTCCTGAGCTGAGTGAGGGATGATGATTTCTCGTGTTTAATAGTTTTGATTGCTCTGCTTATTTTGATAATTTGCTAAAGTCTCTCAAAGCAACTGTAATTTAATCAAGCTGGCAATGGTAGCCACTTGCCTGGACAGCAGTGAGGCCGTTCATCCCACAGTGGTGCAGGCAGCTGCCTTGTCCTGGCCATGTGCAACTGCTGAGAGCAGAGCAGATCCTGTGGGGAATGAATTACTGCCTCCAGCACATCACGCATCCATTGATTTTCATTTTGTGCCACCTATCCCAGAAATGGTGGGCACAGGTTGATAGCCACTGCAGTCAGAGCCTACAGACAATGACCCACACCCTCACAATAAGCAGGGGCAAAACCAAGCCATTACTTCATTCCCTTTGAGTCGATAGAAGAGCAAGACGTGATGTGCCATTCAGGTTACCTGGCCAGGCATGCACACAGTTCTGCCACTGGTCAGTGTTACTTGTTTCCCTTGGAGGCACTTTCAGCTCCAAGTTCCCAAAGCTGCTGTAGCCAATTAGCACTGTTTGTATTTGTCATTACAGTGAGTTTTATATCCTGTGTTCGTTTAGCCTTCCTGATCTGCACGGACCTTTTCAGTAAACTACCACTTACAGCCTCTTGGGCTGCCTTCAAAACCAAATTTTTCTAGTCGTGAAAGGCTTTTCTCACTCAGATGCTGTGTTTGCCTTCTGGCTCAGCTTGACCGATGTCCCTAATCAACTCTGCCTGTACTTCTCTGGGTGACTTGAAGCACCTGAACTTTGTGGGATCATAGAATCATAGAATGGCTTGGGTTGGAAAGGATCTCAAGGATCGTGAAGCTCCAACCCCCCCCCCACATCCCACCACCAACCTCCATATCCAATACCAGACCAGGCTGCCCAGGGCCCCGTCCAACCTGGCCTTGAACACCTCGAGGGATGGGATATCCACAACCTCTCTGGGCAGCCTGTTCCAGCACCTCACCACTGTCTCTGTAAAGAACTTCCCCCTGATATCCAACCTAAATCAATCTTCCCTCCCTCTTAGTGCCTTGTGTTACCCTAGTTGGGAGGCAGAGCTGGGCTTGGAGTCCTGCAGGTACTGAAGCACTTGCCATCTCTGGGAAGGAAGAGTTCTTACTTTTCAGTACTGGTAATGTGGTGGTGTATAGAGAAGGCTGGTGTGTGTGAGCATTGGATTGTTTGTTTGGCGTAAGAAATGAAGACACCTGCCTGGTGAGATATTTAGATGTTAGGGAAGTGGCAAAACTGCCCGCAACTATTTGGCCTAGCGAATCTCAGGGAAGTTACTGTTTCCACCCTGATTGCAAGAGCTCCTTTTGTTATGTTGTACTATATTGTCTATCTGACTGTGCACTGAAGCAATTTCTTCGCCCCTGCTGGCCTCATCTGGCCCCATCCTGACAGATGTGCAGGAGCACAGGTGGATAATGGAAATTTTTTTCCCCAGTATTGACAGTGAGGTGCAAGTACCAGGTCTCCTTAGAGATATTTCATGCCTGATGGTTGCATCATGCTTGGTGACCTTCAAACTCTTGCTTGTGTGGAGGCTGTGAGGACCTTTTGATTTACAGCACAGCTATTTAAGTGGTTGTACACCTTGGCAGGGGCCAAATTACTATTTCAGTTCAAGTCTGTGGGTGATGAGTGAAGAGACACATTTTGCACTCCTGTCACACTGCTAAAAGATTTATTTATTTTTGAATGTTGCAGATTTCATTTGAAGTTAAAATTAAAAAAAAAAAAAGGAAAAAAAAAGACTATTGCCTAAAGAAGAAAATGCCTTGATGATACATTTCTTTGTTTCTTGCTTTATTTCTTATTCCTTGGGAGCTGCATTGTGAGGGAACCTGTGTTCTAGCTTTGCCTCCAACTTCTGATTGTTCTGGGCCTTTCTCTCCACATTAGTCATTTCTGGCTTTTGCTTGGGTTTGTTCCAGTACCCTTCTCTTCATCTTCACTTAAAAAAAAATCTTTCCTTTGCATCTTTACTCTCTTTTCCCTTGGCAGGAAACAAAAGGGAGGCACTGCTTTTGGAAAAATAACCACTTTGAAAGCTGTGAACACAAAGTGAGGCTGAGAGAATCAAATGCATTTCTGGAGGTGCTGGTGTAGAGATGGAGAGATAGTGGATGTTTTGGGGGCACCTGCACTGCTTCTGGGCTGGAGAAGCAGAAGTGAAAGACAAGACAGCTGTGGAGGAGCAGAATTCATTTCCAGCCTCGCTGTCTGCACTCTTTGCCCTTCTTGGACGATGAACAAGCAGGTGCCTGCCCATTCATTGCAGTGAATGTTGCACAAGAAACTGTAGGCTGGTGGAAAGACTCCAGGGAGCCAGCTTCAGCCTACGGACAGTAGGTTTGACTCCCTTAGTCTAGACACTCTCACAGGCACTACGTCAGCAATAATTTGTCAGTCTCTATTTATTTTCCAGTGGCATGGTTATTATTTACTAGTGCTGAGATTCTCCTTATCCTCTTCCTTACTCTTATCATACAGTGTTCATTTTGAGCAGAGGCCACCAGAGTCACAAGTGCCATGCTTTTTTTTTTTTTTGATGATAGAGTTCCTTAGCAGAGGCAAAGGCACTGAACATAGCTGCATCTCTAAGGCCCACAGAGAGGCAAGGAGAACATCTTTTCATCTCTGTGAATTTCCACTTCCAACTGATGATCCAAGAGCCTCAGATATTTTAATAAGATTTGTACATATTCAGATACATGTATCAGGTTTGGGAATAAGGATATGACCATACATTCCTGTGACATAAAGAAAAAATTCTCCAGTCTCTAAACCACAGATGGTGTGACTGTCATGACTGCAAATTTTTACACCACAGATCTTCAACTTTCAGATATTGTGGCTTGACCAAAATTGCACACATTTCCTGGGGATATTAAATGTAACCCATCTTTAAACATTGAATTAGATGCCTAACATAAGAGGGCACTGTCTCTGGATCCCTGATGTAGTGAACAAAAAGCTGCCTTTGCAGGAACTTTTCGAGCTAACTTCTGGTCTGGTAATCTGACAGGGTTTTCTTCTTCCTGGAGGGGGGGAGGTCTGGATTAGGTAGAACAGCATTTTAAAATAAAGCCTTGTAAAAACTCCCTTTTTACTTCCTCCTTTCTTCTTGCAACTGGGATTAAAAGTTTCAAGTGCTGACGTTTTGCACCCCAATTTCTGGACTCTGTTGCTCTCCACCAACGTTATATCAAGTCTCCAAAACACGGATAGAAGGTGATTGAGCAAAGGTGTGTGTTAAGGGTCTGAGAAGTAAGCTAGGGCTACAAATACAGACTTCTTAGAATGTGTTTAATACAGTGCTTGGTTTTATAATATGCAGCAGGATAATACAAGTTTTGCAAGACTTGTCTTTAATGTTTTGGATCCAGTCCCAAGTACTGAAAGGGCATTAAACTGTGCAACTTGCTGGTTTCGGGGAGAGGGGGGGAAGAGAAACCCATGGAAAAATAAATCTTTAACTCAGAACAAAAATCAAGGAACTCTCTTAAACTCTGAGGATCAATGTTGTTTTATTATTAAACCACTGTGCTGTTGTTCCCATGGAAACAAAGAAACAAATATTTGGAGCTCTGTAACACCTTCCACCAAAATTCCAGTAAAAATGTTTTGGAAAGCATTTCTGTCAATGTGAGCCCTCCTGTTCTCTGAATGAAAGCTTTGTGCAGCCGTCTTGAACCTCCTGCACAGGCGACAAGGTGAAACTGTGCACTCAACCTCACGAACATTACTTGTCTTTACAATTCTTTAAAAAGAATTAATTGCACCAGGAGCTCTTTGCCCAGTACAAACGATAAGTGTGAGGCTCCAGGAAAACCCACATGAAATGTGTGACAGCAGTGACATTTGGACATTTGCGATTGGCTTGGGTCTGTTTTTTTCTCAATCTATCATTTTGTACAGATCAATCCTAGCAATGTGCCAAATGATTTCCCCTTGAACTCAGAATGGTCTGCTCAGGGATGGAAGAAAACAAAGGATGAAATTCACCTGAAATTTTGGCAAAAATATCACATTTACTTTATTCAGATAATACGATCCATCTTTTCATTACCATTGGGAAGAAATCTTTCCATGCTGCCAGATATCTTTTACTTGAGGCATCCCATCTGTTTATATTTGCTGTTTGGGGTGAGGGAAGGAAATGTGATTAAACTTAGCAGGTACTCTTTTTTTTTTTTTTAATTAAAATGGTGCTATTGTCTTCTCTTTGCATCAATGCTTTCACCTGCAGGTCGACTGCCATATTTTAACAGTGTAACCACCAGCAAGTTTTCTTGTTACTTTGATATCTAAACAAGGAGTTTTGTCCAAACAAGATGTAATAAAATACATAGGCTTTGGTTTTCTGTGTTGAATATTGTAGTGAACGTATGGTCAAAACTGCAATTAAATATCTCACCACTGGGAAAAGCATGCTTCTCATTTCCAGTGTGACAAAAAGTTGGTGATGTTTCATGAAGCACAAGCCCATTTTGCAACCTTCCCCTTGCTGGAAGCAGACATCACTTTTTCTCTTATCTACCCACTTACTGTTTTCACACCACTGACAGACATTTAATATCTCAGAAATCTCTTCTGCTCTGGTAAATATCTTTGAAATCTGCTGGTTGGTTCAGAAGCGATTAAGGATTGGTGAGGGAATGTACACAGGCACATAATGCTTTTGCACATTAGGCCGATAAGTTTCTGATATATGAGGAGACACTGTGATGAATTTGGCTCTCTTCTAAACTCAAGTTCATTGTGCCACGTTTACTGTGTAATGCTCCCCATGCAAGGATGCTGAAGCCCTCCAAACATGCAGTAAAACAAATACAGTTGTCTAAAATTGTATAAATTTGAATGGATTGTTTCTCCTATTTCCTTCCCTAATGAATGTTGACAGTATTGTCCAGAAACTGTTCGGAGTTGGAAGGTTTAAATTGTAACCAGCTCTAAAATCACTCTTTTCAAATTACAGGCAGGGTCGAGTGCAGCAGCAAGGGGAACCTTCCTTCGCTGTAGGGTGAATGAACACTTGGGATGCTTTTGATGGACCACACAGCTATAATACCTTTCAGTATTATCAAATAATAACTCAGAAACCCTTGAGCCATATGCTATTTGAACTGAAGTCAGAGGGCATAGTCAGCATGTGGCTTGTGGCCCCTGGAATATATCATGATGGGTGGAATATACTTAAATGAGAGGCTAGGAGGTAGTGCTTTTTATTTGTAAAATCCTGCTTAAGATAATTAAAGTAGTGTAGAGCAGAAGGAAGTCTTTTGCCTAGGCTGGTGGTTATCTGCATATCATGGCCTAGCATGTCTCCTGTCTCAAAGGAGTTTGTAATTCAAGAAGTGTCCCCATGAAAGGGAGAAGTAGCTTTTGTTCTCAGAACTCAGCGTTGTCGTGATTGAGGCCACATGTGCCTTTATGGTCCCTAATCAGTCTGAGCCTGATTCCTATTTCGTTCCTCTCAACCACTGTTATTCCAGCTTTATGCTATTGTAAATTTGCCTGTTCTCATCAAGTTGTACTGGAGTGACTCTGACACGTCAGGCTCTAGGTATATAGATACCAATACTCCATCTAATGGACTTTTGCTGCCTTATACAAGGGAATATTTTTCTGGATGTTTGCAGTAACTGTGCCTTGGGCACTGGCTTGAGCTAGAAGCTTATGCAGCAAAGCTACAATACTTTAAGATGACAATTTGGGCTTTAAATAAATATGTGAAAAGGGAGGGCTTTTTGTACTGAAGATAGTCTGCATGTTTTGAACACGTTGCAGAATTTTGAAGGATGACCACCCATCACTCAGAGAGACACTAAGGGCTCCCATCTTCTCCTAAATGAAGATCCTGCTGCAGTTGCAGAATTGCTAGAGGAGGCTCTCAGCTGATCAAGGTGTCTGTGTATTTATGCTTTAAACTACAGCTTGTCTTACAGAAATGTTAATTTTTCTAGACAACACAGTTCTTATTATTTCCAGTTTATTTCAGCTTTTTTAAAATGTTTCTAATAATTGATAATCGTTTATTTCTTGTGAATGAATCACTGTCTTATCAGACATTAAGGATGAATTTATAATGCTTAAAAATAACAAGTCTAATAGCAGCAAGAGTACTTACCCAGGCTGTAGGAAAGTTGAGTTCTAGTCCTTTTTCTCCAGAGGGAACTGAACCATCCTATCTCCAGCTCCCAGGAATGGTCTTAACCACTGCATTTTAGGACTGGGTTTTCATTTGGAAGAGAGAACATCATGTTTTCTGGATTGCTCTCTGAAACTGGTCTCTTCCCCTTGCGGAGCATGTCAAGTTCATAAGGCTGCTGATTTATAGGTCGTTCTCTCTGGCTGGCTTGGTGCTTGTTGAGGTTCTTCAAGAACAAGAAGGGGCCTACAAGCAGAAGGGGCTTTTACTGGTGCTGTAGCCCGGAATATTCTGTACTGCCTGCTTGGGAAACTGGTCCAGATGTACTTTCTGGGTGTATTTTGATTCAGAGGCAAGGAGCCAAAGTGTCAGTTGTTTGCTCCAGTGAATTTAGAAGATGAATTTGTCTGCCAAGGAGTTTTTTCCCAAGTCTTCACAGTACTAGCATGAATTAAATAATGCACTCCACAATTCCTGTTATTAAACCCAGCACGACTGTATTTCAGCCAATGTATTTGTATTTAAACCAATGAACTGATGATCAAATCCACAACTTCTAATTGCAAGCAGTACATGGTGTTGTAAACATCACGCAGATGGCTGTGCTACTCTGCTAACTTCCAATCAAGAAAAACAAACCAAAAAATTTATTGGTCACTTAACCCTGTCTGTGTACCACCCTGACATCATTAATGTGTATTTGTTGGAAGGCACTAGAATATTCCTCTCTGCACTTTTCCTTCTATTATGGTGATCATTTGGAATTTGGTGTTGGCTACAGAATTCGCAGAACTTGAATATGTAATTTTAAGGAAAAAAACAGAGTCGCTATGAAGTAGTAAAAATTATTATTCCTTCTCTGGCCTAAGTTACTCACCTAGCAACAGTCCTAAACGCTGTCTGCTGGGCCTAAACTGATGCTTCTGTCTGGTCATTTGCCTGTTAGAGAACATGCAAATACTTTTATTCTTTCAAGGATGCTTGTAGGATCTTTGTTGTTTGATTTTGATGAAGTCAGAATTTCTCCCAGCTACTGCTTTTCCTGCTCTGATCCAACTGATAAGAAAGCATGTGGCTAACTATAGGATCCCGAGTATTACCAGTAACTGCAGTATGATTCCTGTTGTACCGAAAGTTAAGAGATCATGACTGTTTTCGTGGATCATAGAATCACAGAATGGCCTGGGTTGAGAAGGACCTCAAAGATCATCTAGTTTCAACCCCCCTGCTATGTGCCAACCACCAGACCAGGCTGCCCAGAGCCACATCCAGGGATGCCTCCAGGGATGGGGCATCCACAACCTCCTTGGACAGTCTGTTCCACTGTCCACTGCTTCACCACCCTCTGAGTGAAAAACTTCTTCCTGATATCTAACCTAAACCTCCCCTGTCTCAGTTTAAAACTGTTCCTCCTTGTCCTGTCACTTATCCACCCTCATGGATCCTTATGAGCTAGTTAGTGCTTTAATATGATTTTTTGATTGGACAAGTCCTCCCCTACAGCATGTCTTATTCCAAATATAGTGCAGTGGCACTGCTTTCTTTTTTTACCAAAGTGGAGAGTTAGGAAAAGAAAAAGCAAGCAGTGGCATGTAGGAGGAGAAGTGATGCTAGAGCGAGCAGGGCAGCTGTAGAAGTCAGGCCACCTACACAGGGGTCAAAACCACTGCAGGAGTGCAAGGAAAAAGATACGACACAAGCTGTAGTTGTTGCACTGAAATTTCTCTTCCTAAAATGTGCTTTCAGATTTTGAAAGTCTGTTTTAGTTATTTGTTACGCAGCACCTGAAACACTGAACACTGATCTCTGAGTGGGACTTCTATGATATAAACAGTGAAAAACATGGAGAGAAAAAAGCTACTGCAACAGAATGTGAGATTGCCTGTATTAATGGCATTGCAAGACACAGGAGTCTGAGAGCATGTTTGACAGTCTGTCATTGTAACCACTGAAACCTTAAAAGTCCAATTAAAACCTCATAAAGAGTAATTCAGTGATGTTTGCATATGTAAAATAAAATGCTTCATGGCTCAGCTTTATGAGCATGTATGGACTCTAAGAATTCTGAAAACTTTCGTGTATTTTTATAAATGTCATGAACTCAAAATTATTTAGCAAATTTTGCCACGTTTTTTCTCCACAGGCTTTCACCATTGCTTACAGCCCAAACCACAAATAAAGCATTAAAATTATTGATGTGAGCTAAGCAGGAGGGCCATTGCCAAAAATAGCAGTGTTCACTCAGGCTCATTCTATGTAGCACTGGAAAAATTATTCCCAAACTACAGCAAAGATCACATTTTTTCCTTTCTTCACTAATAGCAAAAATATTACCTTTCAAGTGGTCTGTTATTCCTGCAGCTGGGGGATAAGCAGGTTGGATGAAATTTAAGGTAGCTAAATGAGCAAGGCTTGCTGATGCAGCCTCCTGCTCATACAGGGAATGATTTATGAAGCTCTGCTCTTGTGGTACCTTCCTAGCCCGTATTTGTGCCTTCAAGACGATGGCAAAATGAGCCAAGCAGGCAAATGAAACCCTATGTTTGATCTAGCTGAGCTCTGGAAGCATCGCTTTTGTTTCTTGCTGCTTTAACGAAGGGCATGGGAGAAGTTTTAGCACCTGGTTGTGCTCTCAGAGCACAATTCAGAATGTTCTGCCTTGCCGTGACTGAAACAAACGTGTTGAATTTCAGAAAAAGTGTGGAAATGTGTCAGCATCCTTTTGTGCAGATTCAGCCCAGTAATGGAAAGGTACTTCATTCTTAAACACATATCTCATGTGCTGCACTCTCTTACAGTTGCAGTCCCTGGTTTGGAAGACCTTGTTCCCCTGCATCAGCACACAGGAGGCCCTGACTTTCGTGAGGATCCTCCATGTACACACAGTACATCATGTTCACTGCTGTGTCTTTCAAGGCTCCAGAAGTGAAGTAGCTGTCCTATGGGGTTCCAGCTGCAACCCTGGGAATTGTAGTGAGTTGTTCATGGACCCAGGGTGTCACTGCCATTATGGAAAGGTCACCAGTGCTGCTGTTTTTTGGGGAAGACAGGAAGTTTTTTCAGGGAAGAGAGGATTTTGCAGAGAAATAGAATTGATCCTGTAAAGTGCAGACAAAGAAGGTGAGACACGTAGGGTAGTATTTTCTAAAAAGAAACTGGTGATCCCAAGGTATGTTACACAGTTGAGGGGCAAAGAATGAGTAATGTCCATTTTGCTAAGTTTCATTCGATAGATGCTACTTTAATTGCGAAGACAGTGCAGTTTTCTATTTCCTCTGATCAGTGCGAGTTTGCTTTTGGCTGATCAGTGGTGTTTTCTGCACTGAGATCAACCATGGCATGGAGATTCCATATCAGTTCCTAACTGATCCCCAGGTTTGTCTTTTGGCACACCTGTAATTACCTCCCTGTCTGCAGTAAAATGAGTACAACTATTTCTAATCTTTATGATGATTTGAAGGGCTAAGTTTCTTGGTATAAGAAGGCAGAGTTTTGAGGTATTAAAATAGGCTATATCAGCAGAAAGAATGACCGCTGTCAGTTTTAAGACCCATCCTTATGTCTGTGCTTCAGGTATAAAATGATCACGAGCAGAAATGAGAAAGAAACCTGCAAAGCAGCAGCAATTTGCAGGGGGAGAGCAAGTAAAGTGTGGGGGCTCCAATGGCCGCACGGTGAGAGCAAAAAGGAAGGATGCAGGTGTGGGGCTGGGAGAGGGAAAAGCTTAATGAGCTAAGGGACCACTGGCAATAAGGGTGAAACAGAAAAAGTAAGTCTGGGAGAGATGTGTGCCTCCAAACCCCACTGCTATATAATATGGAAAGAAACACATGCACATAGTTGTAGGAGTTTTTCTCATTAGATCAGAAGGACAACATCACAGCAATCTGTTGCTTCTGTAAAAAACACAGCATCCAAGAGGAGGAGGAGACACATGTGGGCAGCCAGAAGGCTCTTGAAAAACAACTGAGGAGACAGCATGAAGAAACAGCTTATGGGGTGGTGTCAGAGCAGTCCCAATGCAGTCAGAAAGGAATGAGAAGGCAGCTGAGTGGGTGAGGACAGACACCCTGCTGGATGTTGATTGTGGCTCAGCCTCCATGTGTCCTTCCTTGGTGCACCCACTCCTAGGGCTAGGAATAACCTGTGATGCCATGGAATCAGGTTGCTCTTTGTAATGGTAAAACTGCTGCTGAGAAACACAATCTTTGTTTCCTAGTGAATGGTAACGAAACAACAATACATGGGATTTATGGGGCCAAATTTATTCTTCTTATTTATTCTTCTTCATAGCAGTGCTTTTTTCCTCTACAAAAGGTTTTCCCTGTGCCATCACAGGCTGGGGACCCCATGCACTGCCTGCAGGGCTGACTTACCTTCCTTAAGCTGCAGTAATAGCTGGACATAGACACCAAGCATCCTTTATATTAAATAATCACTACAGGAGCTGATGCTAATGTTGAGTTATGTCCACGTGTTAATAACTTTCACCCCTGACTACTCAGTAGAGTTTCAGCATTTGTCAGCTTCCTGTTTGTGAAGATTATCCTCAAGGACCGTGGAGAAAAATAAATCTAGAGTCTGATAAATTGCATATTCCAGAGGAGACATCGATCTTAAAATGTAAATGACTTCCAGAAAGTAGAATAACTTCAGTCTTATTTAATTCTTGATACATCCATCAAAAAAAACACCTTTGTTCGAACTCACATTAAAGCATATTTTTCCATGAAGAAACTGGACAGGTATATCAGATGAAAAAGAGAGATTTTTCTTTCCTTATTTTTCTATTAGAGAGTTTGTAGGGAGAGGACAGAATTGTTCAGAATCAGTGGTACTGTGCTGCCTTAGCTACAGAGCAAGTACTCAGATGTCTGCATAACTAGCACATTATGAAAAGCAGACAGAGAGGTCAGGCCAACTTCCACACCCCAGGTTTGCTGTTAGATTAATTCTCTCTTGACTTGTATGCTTGACACTTTCCTTATGACTGCATGGTACTGAGGATAGCTCTGCAAGTCCAGGTGTCTGAATTCTGTGCTGCTTGTAGAGCCCTGTTTCAGAGAGCAATCTTCTTAAAAACCTGAGAAGCAGTTGCTCTAAAGGGTAGTGAAATGTCAAAGGAGAATAAAGAGATGTGCTTTTCTTTTGGTGCTGAAATTCCTTGCCTGTGCTCTCCCCAGGGTTACAGTACCTGAGCTTGGGGGTTTGCTATAGGCGTATTTAAGACGAGAAAAAAGAAACCCACAGAAAAAAAGAGTCAAATCTTTATGTGTGTTTTCTTTTAGCAGCAAACACCTGTCTGGGGTAAGGCTTCATTGCACACATTCATGAGAAGTAGGAAAGCTGCCCTGTTTAGTTCAACTTCATTAGTGGCAGACCAACTGTTCAAAAGGAGCACAAAGTTTCTTTTATCTTTGCCAGCTCCAAACAGGTAAAAATACTAACTTGGTAAATTCCATATAACCTTTAAGGCTTTCAATCACAGCAGCAAATGCTACTGTTCCCCAGCTCCTGCTTTTACTGAGTGGTATTGTAAGCACCTCAATTATAGTGCTTGATGTCTGATGGGCCATGGAAAAGGTTGTCTTCCGAAGAACATGATAACAAGGGTGGGGCAATACTGCTTGGTTTTTCAACTGTTGGGAAACAAGGAGCTTTGCAGGGAAGATTAATAGTGAACAGTGTTAATCTAAATATATCTCACACCCAAATATCACGTTCTTTCAGGCTTGTCTTCTCAGGGGGTGCTGCTGGCACTGTGGGGATAGCTGCACAGGGTTGTGTTCCTCCTGCTTGGCTCAGGGCTAAAAGTGAGGAAGGCTTTGTTGTCACAGCACTGCAAAGAGGGCTCGCACTCACACTGCTTTTAGCTGTTGAGTTCAGGGCTTCCAGGTTGGGATCTAGTTCAAGGGCAGAGGAGTGAACAGGGACATACCGTGACTTCATGGTGCTCTGAGCAAATTCTTCACGCCGCTGCAAAACAGAAGAATCAGACCTGGGCCTTACAGATGGATTAATCTCTCATTATAGCCCATGCCTGCCTCTTTATATATTTAATTATTTTCATAGGTCAGATCAAATAGAAGTTGGAGCCAGTCCATTTTTGAAGTCTTAGCTGAACTGAGTACAGCAGAGCATCTGGCAGGACAATTTCATTTCTGACTCCCACTGCTAATGGCACGGCTTTGGGCCTTTGGGTAGGCAGGCTATCCTTATCGCCCTGGCAGGCTTCCAGTTCCAAATAATAATCCATTAATGTCTGCCCCGCTGGCATTCTTGCCAAATACAAGGGATATCTTTTAAATAAACATTGGCAGTTCCCAGTCGGAGGAAAGAGAAAGGGAGTAGAGGAAAAACAATCCTTGACATTTCAGTGACTTTGCAGGGCTAGCTGACACCTGGTACCACCCTTATCTGCGAGTGTTTATGCAGAGCTGCAAAACACAGCTTCTCATGTTGGCTCCTTTGCTGTCTTTAAATAGAACTGGATAGACTTATAACGATAGGAGTTACTTTCTTGGACACACACTCTTTTCTTTGCCTTTTTTTCCAGGCTAGGGAGACCCTGAGTTAATACTAACATCCGTGCTCCTGTTTTCCTCTGAAGTCCAGCAAGCACAATGTAGCAACCTTGTCTGTCTCATACAGTTTTCTTCCCTGGTGGATTAGATACAGTACAGCTTTACTTTCATGGGAGCATTTTTCCGCCCAACTTTCTTATCACTTCAACCAACAAATCCAACAGCCACATTGATCTGCTGGGAATCAGAGCCACCAGAGCTCACTCCATTCTTGGGTTTCTTGGGAAGTGCCTTTTCTGTTTGTTTGCACCGTTTTGCTTTCTTTCTGTACAGCTGAACTCTCATGATAGCTTGAGGTTTATTTTTCCAGCTGTTACATTTTGCTTAATAGCAATAAAATTACTTGTTTGGACATTGCACTGTATCAATAAATGAGCTGTCTAGATTTTATTTTTGCAGTCCAGTTAAAATGTGGAGTAGGATTCATTCTTTCAGAATGTGACGGGAGACAGTAAGACATTAATTGTTCAAAAAACAACACGGGATCAAATGCAGAGTTTGCAGAAGGTGCCTTTGAATGAATCCTCATTTAGGGGCACTTAGCTTTGATGTCTCAGTACATCCCTTTCTGAAGCATTAAATATTTGAATGTGTTTTCAATGAAGATAACTTGATGTTATTGTGTGTGTCTCCCAATTAAGATGGAACCAATCCAAATGTACTCAAACCAATCTTTGCTTTATTTATAGTTTGGTTTATTGCTCCACCCCTAGCCAGCCTGTGTATGGTAAACCTTCTGCTATTTCCTGCAGTTATTTAATGCTGGAGCCACGCTACTTGCAGTTCCTGAAGCAGAACCAAGTAAAGCAAATGTGGTTAGAATGGATTTAACTGGAAACTTTCCTAAAAGATAGCAGATCTCGTCCGGAGTGCATACTGGTCCACCTACAGTAGAAACAAAACATCGTTATCTCTTTGCTCTGTAGACTGTGTCCTGACACTTAAGGACCTCTCTTAATAGTCTGCACTTGAAAAGAATTGTGAAGAAACGTTCAGTCCAAATGCTTCTGGCTCTTTCTTTTTTCAGCTGTAATTGAAAATACTGCTAAGCATCTTTGCAGTGGAAGTTATCCCCCTTAGCTGTTGAAATACTGCAGCAGAAGTTTAAAAAGGAGAGAAGGAAAGAAGCGTGTAATACTGGGAGAGTGCTTAAAATAGGCAGATGCATATTAAATAAATGTAGGTCCCTGAAGTGGATTAAGGTGACACATCTACTGCTTTTATTGTTTTATTAGTCTCTCCAAACCCTCACTGCTGGAACTTGTAATGTCTCTAATTTTGCTGGCCAAGAAGATGCTAAGTGCAAGTGTGCTCAGGTAGGGAGGAAAGAGGCAGCTGCAGCTGCTGTGTAGGCTAATAAAACACTAAAACATTTTGACAGGCATATTTACTAGGGAAGAATGCTTCTTAGTAGCATCCATTTGAATCCAAATCTGGAGCTGTTAACTGAGTCCAAGTCAGTCCATCAGAATCCTCTCCTGTGGGGAAAACAGTGTTGTTAGCCCCTGTAAGTGTGAGGATGCGGGGTGAGCAGACACAGCACTGCTGCTTTTAGTGGGGAGCTGCTGGTTTGTGCCACGTGAGGTCTGTATTCTACTTTCCTGAAAGCAATCCTTCTAAAAAGCACTGCAGAGTGCTCCATTGGAGCACTGCAAAGCTGCTGCTGGCACCTGCATCCCTTGGATGATAAAGCAGGAGTGGCACAAAGAATATGTGGCATCGTTTGCTAAAGAAACATCTGGATTTACCCACCAGCAATTTTCCAACCTGTTCTTCAGTTTCAAGCAAATAAGCAAGCCAGAGGTGTTGATAATAAAAAAAATCCTGTTTTGTGAAAATAGGAAACTGAATGCAGAGCCATGCTGAGGCCCAATTTGTGTCTCCCACTGTGGCGCCTTCATCTCTACCCAGGGGCTGATGGAGGCAGAGGAGAAATGCTTATTAAACCCTGGGGAATCCACCTAGGAATTAATCTTGAGGAACAAAATCAATGGCAACTCTGGCTTCTGTAAGTCTTCTGCTCACAGAGTTAATTGTTCAAACAAGGCATGCAGTATCAGAGACACTTCAGGCCTTGCTCATTTAGAGACTTAAGTATTTTCTAACCCAGATTTCAAGAACAACAGTGTGTAACTGTGCTGGAACAAATGCTATTTTTAAGTTTCCTGTGGTTTGAGAAATTTTCAGATTTCTCTGTCTGAAGGATTGAGGGATCCAGAAAATGAGTTCTGAGTTTCTGGTATAAACACTGACTGAATACATAAATGAATCGTCACCGATTTTCTGGATTGCAGTAGGTGAAAGAAGCTTAAAAATTTCAGCTCTGCTCATGTCACTCCAGAGCAGCTCCAGCAATTTCAGGCTTTCATTAAATATTATTTAACTTACTTCAGGAAAATCCCTCTGCTACTACAAAACAAGTTTTTCCACTCTTACAAGTCATGACCCATACGGAAGCAGCCCACGCTGATAACCTGTTGCATAACTGATACCGAGCCGGTCTGCAGTGAGAGAGGCTCTGCACCTGCTGACCTGCCCAGTCTGAGCAGTGTGAGCTGCCATATCCTCTGCCATTCATTGCTTGTGCATCATTTTTGGTGCAAGCAAAGGCAACTCTCGTGCAGATATCTGCATATATTTGCGAATGTCTCAGTGTGTGTGGGAAGACAATGGCCGTCTTTCTGCAGAATCCGTAACCATAACATCACAGAATTGTTTGAGTTGGAAGGGACCTTTCGAGGTCATCTGTTCCAACTCCTCTTCAATGAATATCCTGGGCTGCATTAAAAGAGGAGTGGCCAGCAAGGAGAGGAAGGTGATTGTCTCCCTCTACTCAGCTCTTGAGAGGCCCCATCTGCGGTACTGCATCCAGGCCTGGAGCCCCCAGAACAAGAAAGATACAGAGCTCTTGGAGTGGGTCCAGAGGAGGGCCACTAAGATGATCAGAGGGCTGGAGCACCTCTCCTGTGAAGAAAGGTTGAGGGAACTGGGATTGTTTAGCTTGGAGAAGAGAAGGCTCCAGGGAGACCTCATTGTGGCCTTCCAGTACTTGAACGGAGCATATAAATAGGAGGGGGAACGGCTGTTTACAAGGGTGGATAGTGATAGGACAAGGGGGAATGGTTTTAAAGTGAGACAGGGGAGGTTTAATTTAGATATTAGGAGGAAATTTTTCACTCAGAGGGTGTGAACAGGTTGCCCAAGGAGGCTGTGGATGCCCCATCCCTGCAGGCACTCAAGGCCAGGCTGGATGTGGCTCTGGGCAGCCTGGGCTGCTGGTTGGAGACCCTGCGCATAGCAGGGGGTTGGAACCAGATGATCGTTGTGGTCCTTTTCAACCCGGGCCATTCTATGATTCTGTGATGATTCTATGAACAAGGACATCTATACCTCTGTAAGGCACTCAGACCCTGGTCCAGCTTCACCTTGAGTGCCGTGGCCCAGCTGCCACTTTGTGGTTTTCCTTATGGAAGCATCACTGGAGCCCCGCTGGTTCTCACTGGTAGAGCTGCTTTAACAGACTTCATATAACAGGTACTGAGATCGCACAGTAAAAATACTTTTCATTTTCGTTATTTTAACAGTGTGTGTGTTATTCCTGGATTTGACACCGTCCCTCTGACACAGCCAGCAGTGCCTATGAGCACATCTTCTTTGTCTCTGCAGTAAATGTGTTCACAAGCTCCATAAATATCAATAGTTATGATTAAATATAAAAGTCACTCCGTGCCAGTACTTCTGTATTGGCATTAGGGGAAAAGAGACAGCAGAAGAGGTAAGAGTTTTGTTTTTGCTGACTGAAACATGACAGCAGCAGAAACGATGACACTTACAGTAAAGTCACAGTCTACCGAAGAATATAATTCCATCATTGCCTGGAAACGTAGCACTTATGCAGGGATATTTTTCACTCTTGAGGAATATTAAAGTATGTCAGTGAATGAGAATTACTTCAGACATCCAGGAGATCATAGGGCTTATGAATACTTGGTGACCAAAAGACTTCTTTCCAGTGATGCCACTTGCACAGGCCGTCCCTAACAAGCTCACAGAAGTAAGTTGAACTATATCCTTCAATCCATGTGTCACTGTGTGCCCTCTGCCTCTGGGAGTGCCAGGCTTCAGTGGGGCTGTGATGGGAGGCTGCTGCTTGATCTGCT
Source organism: Perdix hodgsoniae (assembly GCA_035772895.1). Lineage (NCBI taxonomy): Eukaryota > Metazoa > Chordata > Aves > Galliformes > Phasianidae > Perdix > Perdix hodgsoniae. The sequence continues at coordinate 3,412,466 of JAPSGF010000063.1, read as the reverse complement.
GTAGAACAGCATACATATGTACAGTGCTCACGTGTGAGAAACATCACATTTTGTGCCATGCAGTGCACAGATCCTAGAGGCAGACTTTACAGATGTGATGTGAGAATGGCACACAAAGCAGTTACATGGCTTAGAAAATTCTGGTGTGTCTTTATACTGAAAGATGACACATCTGGCATCTGGCTTTTTTACTTTTTGTTCCTAACTCAATGTTCTTTTCCAGGGAAAAAAAAAATAAAAGTCAAATTGCCCTAAATTATATGGTTTTGGTATTAGCAGCATACGTCTATCTATGAAAGTGTAGAAAGTATCACATATACAACCAGCAAATTGTGTTGTTGGCCTAAACAAAACTGGAAAATTTTAACAACCACTGTATAATGTCAGCTTGCCCCAGTGTCTGCTTTTGGAAGCCTCGTGCTTTTCTTTGAGAGTTATTATGCCAACACAGAGAAAATGAAATGGAAACTAAGAAAGCTATTATTTTCCCTCTTCCCCCCTCCCTTTTCTTTTCCTGTTGGGAGTGTTTCTGTTTGCCTGGATAAAACTTACCCAATCCAGTACCTAACTGCTAGTCAGGATTGCTTGCTTGCCAGCTTGGGAAGTTGCTGTGCAGGCTGCCCCTAAACTGCTCGAGTCCAACTGCAGAGCACCTGCTGGTTGATTGAGAGACAATAAAATTCAGGGCAAAGGCTTCCCAAACACAAAGGCTTACTTGTGGAAAAGGTCTTTGTTGATCTTGGATGAAGTTGTAACCACCATTTGATGGCTTTAGTGAGGCATTGTATGGTGTACTAAGTCTGTACATGTGTTTCTGCGTGTGAAAAAACAACACCTGAGCTAAACAGAAGAGACCAGAGCTAAACCAAGTCTCCTCCTAACGGTCTTTCTTCAGACATATTTTATGGAGCACTCCTGAAAGGCCTTTTTGTGTACGACCATTGGAAGCTCTTTCCAAGGCTGTGATCAGGAGTGCCAGAGCCTGTGGCCACTGCTCAGTTTGCAGCTGGGATCTCCCAGCTTCCCAGTTCAGACACTGATCTGGCCCTATAACAGCCGTTAGCCGTGTTGGGATATGGAGGAGCATGAAAAAGGCGGTTTTAGAGAAAAATATTCTTCACTTCCTCAGCCCCTGTTCATTCAACTGCTACCATGCATTGCTGCACCTTTAGCTTTGCACTGTGCCTTCTGTCTGCTGGACTCTTTGAGGCATTTATCCCTTCTCTTAGAGCCAGTTGTGTGTTCTGACTCATTCAGTATTGTGTTTGTGGTTTATTTTATGGGGTGAAGCAACTGGGATGACCTTGTGAAGATCAAACCAGCGTACTTTGGTATGGCATACAGTTGCAGTGTTAATTTTCAAATACGGTTAGTGATAATACTGGCATTCACTGGTTCTTTACAGAAGTATGCTTGTTGTGAAAGGTAGACAGCAACAAGTTTTCATGATAACGTAGTGGATCTGCTAATTAGCCTATTCATCTTCAGAAATTTGGATTAAAGGAGGCAGCTCTAAACTGCCAGGATTCATTGAGCTGTGCCCTGGAAGGCATTGGTGTAATCCAGACCCCATTAGAGTCTGTGAGCATCTTTTTGTTTTGCTGACTTGGTTTTCAGTAAAGGATTATGAAACACTTGGACATCTCTTGGTCATGCTGACTGGTATCTGGAGGATCTCCTTGCTCCTTTCTTTTTGTGGTTCAGCTGCAGTCTGACAGAATGATTTTGACGTTCAGAGATAGACAATTTAGTGAGCTGAGGCAAAATTTCAAACAGCATTGCCCAGAATATTTATGGGGATCAAAGCCTTACCATTATCAGATATGTTCTGAATACTTGCAGGATCTTTTCAAGAACCACTGCATCTTTTCCCAGCAGCTCAGCAGGGACCGTTGCTTAGGCTGGAGGAGAGCCTGCTCAGCTCACAAGTGGGACCTGCCACAAGACAGGGCTGCCTGCTCCATCCATGCGTGCAGGAACTGGCCAGGAGCCAGTAGTTACTTCTGACCATCCAGGTTACCTACTTTTTTTTAAGCATTTCAGCCAGAAATGAGTTATTTCTTACTGTCGTGCAAGGCAGCACCTCTGAACTCTTGCCGAGTTTGGGATTTATCACCCCATCACACACATGCAATGCCTTTTACCCCAGCCAGGTGCCAGAACACAGTCCACACATGTATGTGTGGCACGATGTAAGGCACCCCGGCTAAGGTTGAGGGAAAGCCATGCAGTGCACTGATCACACACAGCAAACTGATCTTGCTGCAGTTTTTGTTGAAAACCTGATGGTTAGTGAGGGCTGGATTCTGAGACATTCGGTATGGAGCAGGACAAACAACTGACAAACTGGATGACTGCCCGGTGTGCTACAAAAAAGGCAGAGAAAGAGAGAGCCTTTGGTATCATTCAAGAGCTGGACTGTTTTTTTTTTGGTAGGTATTTTTCCAGTTCACAGCAGGCCATTGACACTAGAAAGTGCAGCAACAGCAACCTCAGTGGTGAAACTGCCAATGTTACAATCAGAGGGAGATAAAGTGAAGTATTTGTTGGAGGGGCAGTACCAGGAAATGGCTGAGACATCACATGACGGAGGATGTGCTCTGTGTAGCACAGGGATGTATTTACTTACAGGCTAGACTTCTACCAGTCTCGACCAAAGGCTCCTTTGGCTATAAGTTATTTGACTTACTTAACCCACTTGCAGTAGGAAGTGATTATATAGATAGTAAATACCTACCCCACCCTTGGCAGGCAGACAGACTCTTTGCCAAAATGGTCTAGCTCAGCTTTACAGAACGTAAAATATCCTACCTTCCTTGTGAATACCATCGTTTCGAAGACATTAGAAGCTGCTGCTGTTCCAGTAAACTGCTCCACTTCTTGGCATTCGATCACCGTGGAGAAAGCCTCTCAGATTTACCTCTTACCATCACCTAGAACACAAATCATACATGAAGAATAAGCCTGGAACTTTTCTAAGGTACAAATCACATCTGCCCCCGATGATAAAAGCTCCCAGGCCCCCTGGCAGGCAGGGAAGTCGTCGGTGATGGAGGATCCTGACAGGAGCTTCACACAGCCCTTCATTGAGGTGCTAAATAGAGACTCCAAGAGAATTTTTCCTGGACTTTTTTATTTTCTTGGAATGATAGTTGCAGCTTAGTTAGCATGCATAACACGCTTCGTGCTGATTAATTGTTGTTAATTAATGATCGGGTTTCAAATTTTAAGCAAAGTGCCTGAGACGTTCTGTGTAATTTATCATTTTTAACAATCATGTTGCTATTATTGGAATTCCTAACTCTGAATTCTCTTCTGCATAAATAGATGAGATTTCACCAGAATCTGTGACCTGTACCACAACTAAGCATTAGCATAACCCTGTGTCTTCCGACCAAAACAAGATTCTGATCTTGCTTACATCAGAATGTCATTGGAAGAAGCCCATGAAAACCCAGCAGGTTTATGCTGCTGCAGCTAAGAACAGAATCTGGCCCCCAAATGGTTTTAAAATAAAAGGACTTCTTTCAAATTAAAATGGTGATGTCCTCCTGTTGGGCTGTAGGAATGGGTGAAGAAAGAAAGGGAAGCAGAGAAGAGCTGTGTCGGGGGAGTCAGGTCTACACAGATAGTTTGAGTTCATGTTTTTGGTGTATGTGAGAATTCAGGTGCCGACACTTCAGACGCTGGGATGGGCTGGAACAGTTCATATAGCTGAAAGCGAAGTGAAAATTTCATTTTCTCCAAAGGTCATTTAGCAGAGATCAGGGAGTAATTCTTCATTTTGTGCCAAAGCAGCGGCTGTTTGCTGAAGCAGACCTGATCTTTCCGTGTGTGTGGGGCTCATGCATTGCTGCTGGCTTCCCTTCACACCACATGCTTGCTGCCTGGTTTAGATGGGCTTAGCAGAGAACACAGATAAGTTAAAAAGGATTTGTGCTCCTGTTCTCCTGGATCATCAGTCACGTATGTAGAGTGTTAAGGACAGTGTGCTGCGTTGGGCTCAGCAAAGGATTTTAATGTACTGAGGTGGAGATCCATAAAGGACACAGGCACCCAGCTCTGAGGCTGGGATTCAGAAACTTTAATTAGGATGCTGCTTTGCCTGCACACTGGGTTGGGGGAATGCAGTGCCTAGTAATGGGGCTCATGTGAACCGATACTCTGAGCAGGGGGATTGAGTTAGCGAGCTGGAAAAATGCTGAAGAAAAGGATAAATTGCTGCGCTTCAGTAGGCACCTAAACCCTTTTCTTGGATCTGACCCTGAAGCTGAAGTTTTAGTAATATGTCCCAGTCAGCCTGTGTTTACAATTCCACTGAGTTTCCTTAGGGAAATAAATCAAATTAAACTTATTTTCATTTGACCCTGTTATTAAAATAAAAAGCTGAGCACCAAAGTGTACTGGAGGCCCAGTGTTATACTGGAGCCACACTTCCCTTGTTTCTATTCCATTTATGAATGCCCTTCATCAACTAATCGCTGTTTGGCACAGTATTAAATTTAATCACTGAGCTCCAAAACGTTGTAATGTGTCTACCTACTCCATGGTTCCATTTGGATGGAAATTTTCTATCTCGTTTAAAGACTATTAAAGCCCTGTCTTTCTTGTGCGGAACAAAAGGGCGTTGTTTACTTTGTTTTGCATTATTTTCCTATTCAACAAAAGATGATTATTCTGTCTTCTCGGTGCAGAGATCTTGTGAACGTGGAGACCTCTTCTCTACTTGCTTTTCTTTTCCAGGGTGACTACAAAAAAAGAGAAATTTCCTTCATGCAGAAACTTGTAGTTGAATTGCACAAAACCAAATGTTATTTATCTAAACCTTCAAGGTTTTCCCAATGAAGGTATCAATTAAAAAGTGACTGTGAGTGAGGCATAATTGAACGAGGAAACACTGTTACAAGGCACAGCAGCAGCTGTGATGAGAATAATGCACATTTATGATTAAGAATGAACGTTTCATGATATAGAAGCATTTGTTTCAGTCAGAACCTTTTGACCTTATAAGAGAAATGAAGTAACCCCACAAACACGTATTCGATCCCATTGTTGCCATCACACTGTAACCTATGGGGAATAGCTATTTTGATCCTTATGACTGGGCAGGCTGTAGGCAGGAGAACAGGGTGCTTGCTTTTTGAGAGCCAGCAGCCCAGTCACAGTGGGTTCATTTTCTAAAGACCCATTTATTGAATGACGCAAGGTGCAGATTATGACTCACTCTGCATAGGTTAAGTTTTTAAAAATCAACCTATATTCATTTTTCTGGCACCTACACAGCTGCATAATGTATTTATTATCTCTTGGGTCCCATTAACCCGTTCAGAGGCTTAAAAGTGATCTGTAACACAGCCCTGATGTTCTTATCAAGTGGATTTGATTTGCTACTCTTATATCAGTGGTGAAATAGTGAACAGGGCAGATTTGATTTTCTCTGGCCACGGAGCAGTTCATCAGTTTGGTTTTGGACTTTTCCTCCTTTTCTAATAGCACTCATAAAAAACATGTTGTTTGCTGTGGGTGTTTGCTGATTCATGGCACTGTGTTTTCCAGGTCTCATCCGGATGAACCAGGTACCCTTCGATCTCTGAGTCCTCCAATGGTCTTGCAATGACACTGTAAGTAATTACTGTTGATTATAAACAGCTTTTTAAGCAGAAGTTTGGTGCCAGTCCAGCACATTTTATTAGCTGAAACATTTCCTTGTATTTCCCACTTGTATTGCAACCTACTTTTTATGGTAGATTTAGGAGTATGGGAGTAGTTTTGTTGTGCCTGAAAGGCCTTTAAAAGGACAGAACCACCTCTTCACCCTCTCCACCCATCTCCTTCCCCATCATCCCTCCTTTCAAAGGGAGAACATCAGGAAGTTTGGGGATTCAGATGTGGGTTCCTAAACCTGTGTTAATAAGGAAGGTCTACTACACTGATGGAAATGATGTGCAGCCACTTGTTCCTGTATTTCATCTCTCCTTCCTCTCAGGAAACCCAGACTTCAAGGGAAGGAAGTCCCCAAATGATCCCTGTACATATCATTAGAAAAAAATGGTAGTTGCTTAAGAAAAGGGTGTTTACCTTACATGTGCGGCTTCATTTCTCCACCTATTCCCCTACTATGCATGCTGCAAATAATGACAGCTGTTATAGGACTGCTTTATAGGGTGCATAATAGCAAATGAAGCCTCTCTTGCTTTAACCCCTTGTCTGTAGTTCTAACCCAGCAGAATTTTCCTTCCCTGGTAATATGGCTGGAGCAGAGGAGGGACTGTACCTTCTCTTAGTACTGTGGGCAAATGAATACTGCAGAAACCTTTTCTTTTATGTTGAATCAAGCACTGAAATTAATTTACTTCCTCTCTGCTCATAAATACTACATGTCAGCTTTCTGCAAGCCACAGTATGTCAACATACTTACAGAGATTCCTATAGAAGGGAAGTGGCAAAACTGCATGTGAGATTATTTACAGCAAATTAATGTGTAAAATGAACGTAGGCCAGGTACTTGTCTGTGTCTTTACTCAGGAAACACATATTATCCTGTGACATTCATGACCAGTCATTTCTAAACTGAAAATGGATGTTGCAGAACACAAGTAGGGAACAGACTGGAACCGAGTATAAAAATACATGTGCTGTTTTGCAGCTCATAATAAAACTTATTGAATACTGATGAATAATAGATGCATTTAAAGGAAATTACGATCTGCTACTGTTTAATCCTTGAAAGAAAAAAGCAAATTTGCTTATGAATTCTCTGTAATGGTTTATGCTTTAAGGCAGAACAATGGATGCTTGATACGAAACTCACTGGAATCAATAAAAAGACCCCCATTTTATGCCCCACGTTTGTAGCCTGCACAGAAGTCTGTTATGGCAGCTGCCACCTTTACTAGCTCACCAAGGCTTGGACCAGCTTCCTCCAGGGCTGCAGCAGTAACGGCTCTTAAGTCTGGCTGAAACAACCTTATATTCCCTGGGGACCCAGCACAGAGGTGGACCTGTAAGACATTCACCTGTGTGTTACATCAGTAAGTCTAGTATGTGCCGTTCCAGTTGTAGCTCTTGTAAATTAAACAGAGAAATAAGCTGCTCTTTCGCTTCTTGCCACTGCTGAAATATGATCCAAGGCTCAGGTAGATTCCAGCTGTGATCTCGCTCCGTGGTTATGAACATACATTTATGTTCTCAAGACATTATAGCTCCTTCTACACAGGCAAAAATTGTAAAAACAAAATGAACAACGTTCTCTGTGTACAGTAGAGTTATTTAAAGCACCTGAGGGTTTGAACATAAGCAGACACTGTGTTCATATACAATATAAGCAGGACTTCTGGGTTTTGGCATTTAAAATGACAATTAAAAATACAGCAGGCATGTTTCAGCAACTTTATGGGATGCCATAAACATCCAGAAAAGGATTCCAGACAAAAGTAAAGATTCACAGAACAGATTCTTTTCTTCTTTTTGTTTCCTACCTTGGGTTTTTGTGCGGTGTGTTGTGATACACCACAAACTAGTGAAACAAAAGCAAAGGGCTGAAGGTGCCTTGCTCATATGCAGTCTGTTATAAGAGGGAAAATGGTTTTTTGAGAGAGTCAGAGGTTATAACTCGAACGGTTCTGTTCAGGTAATGGTTTTAACTTCCTGCTTATCTAAAAATCTAAAAAGAATAGAATTCCCATACAGGTCTGGAAAGTGGAAAACACTTTCCTTCCACAACACAGAGGTGGACAGAATAGGCTCAGAATCTCTTTCTGGCACAGTTTTGCATAGCATGACTCTGCCTGAATTTTCTTAGAGATACCTGCCACAGGAGCAATGCTGCTGCCTCGTCAGTCAGCTCTTCCCACTGTGGCCTCCTGACGGCGTGCTGTGGCTCACAAACCTTTGGAATCTGTTGTGTACCTTTAAGCATCATAGTGTTTACACTTATATAGGGCACCTCCTGTTGTGACTGTTTTATAGGCATTAAGCTCAAGTGAGAAGAGGAACCTGAATCACAAATTAAGGATTTAATTACAAGGCTCTTCTTCCTCAGTAATTTTTTTTCCTGCCACTTGAAAACCTTTGACAATAAGAATAGGGAGCTGAAGGTGAGTTGGCTGCTTTGGTTCTTTGTACCTGAATACTCCTTCATCTTTTGGAAAAATGCTTTGAAATCAGACATAGAGTGAAATTTCCTCTGGGATGCTCAGCTCCTTCCTAGCCGTCAGAAGGCAGGCCAATTTTAGTATGTTTTTGGATGCTCCTGAAATACCTATCTACTTTCAGCCATGTCTTTTGTTCTGCACATGCATCGAAGACACATAAGCCATCAAGAGAACTACCTCCCAACACTCAGCCAGAGCAAATCCCTCCCCAGCTTCCCTGGATTTCACTCAGTCCTCTCTCTCCACAGGAATCAGTCACGTGTAGCTCCTCTTAAGAAAGTTTTTGGGTGTTCACAAGCAATTTACCTTCTCCATACACAAAGAGGCCAAGGAACTGTTTGTCTCTTCTTTCTTGTCAGTGGGTACCCAGTGCTGGGATTGTTTTTCAGGAGTCAGGGGTAAGTGCACGTGGTGTATCTGACAGCCCAGGGGAAAGCAACACACTCACTGGTGATCCAGCATCCCAGTGAGGGCAGGAAGAAAAGGAAACATCCAATTTATGCACACAGATCAACTCGCAGTGATTGGAAAGATATCTGCCAGAAAGGAGGGAGATGCAGAGTGTCTTAGGGTTACATTTGTTTCCTGTGGTGGTGCGTTTGCTTTGTTTTTAGTTTTCCTTTCACCTTCCCCTTACTATAATTCAGCACTACGTATGTAGCAGCTGTTTCTCCCCTTTGCCTGTTTGTATTTCCTTCAGTGAGGCAATAATTTCACAATCTGAGGAATCCAGAGGCAATCTCTTTTTACCTCTCCACCTTGCTAGTTGTAACCTCTTGCTCCTAACCCTGCCCTTGTTGCAATACTATGCTGTGAAACAAAGTTCAAAGGTGCTTTTTTTTCACCTCATATTCCTTCCCTTCTCCTTGGGTTCTGTCTCAGTGTAGCCCCAACAGCAGTTCTGCCCATTGAGTGCATTCCCCAGTGCTCCTGCTGAAATCCTCACCTCCTGGAAACGTGACCTTGGGCTGGAGCTCATCCCTCATAGAGCTGCTCAGCACAAAATGAAGTTCAGGCCCTTTGAAGAGCTGTTTCAGGGGCTACAGTGGGCATGAAATAGGGTGTGATGTTAACACATCCTCTGTGCAGGGTAATTTGGGTGTTAATTGTAGTGAAACTGCTGTGGTGGATAGTCTTTCTGGCTATGAGTGATCTTATGTGCTTACTCGTTGCAATAGCAGCTATGTGACTTTTTCATTTATACAATCAACTTGAAACTTTCCTGATGAAATAAGGTTTGTAGTTGCTGCTGTCAGAAAATCATAATAGGAAAGGCAGTTGCAGTATGTCTCCAGAATGCTGTCTTGAACTCCTATAGCTCGCTTAGCATTGCAGATATCTTCTGCTGTGATGGAGAAGTAAAGCTGGTCTGAATGTGGAATAGATTTGAATAAACCCTTTCACCTGTGCAGCAGGGCAGAATCACTCCTTGCCTTTTATTTGCTCATGCTTTGCCCATGTTAGTCACAACCAACAAACTTCAGCTGTTTGGGCAAGTGTACCACAGGGCAGTGCATCTCAGGCTTAGCACATTTATCTTACTGTTCAAGACAATTCCTCACACTCCTTGACATTTAATCCTGTGGGTATTTGTAGGCTGTTATGTCTGCCCTTATTGTTGTTTAACCTAGCAATAAGCATTTAGCTCTGTCCTCATAAATCATTTCCCTCCAGCTCCCTGGCTAGAATGACTGCATTTGCTCCAAAGTATGAAAAAGCCAGGCAAAGCCTACCCTTTAAATGACTACACCCACAGGATTTTATTGGTGGCACAAAATCAATGCTCAAGCCATGATTTCATTCCTGGTTGACTGTGTGATCTTTTTACTGGTTGCACTGACCTAAGGATCTATATCAGCACTGCTCAATTTTTTTTTCCTGTGTCTTCCTACATACTCTTCGGATTTGCTCCACCTCTTCATCCAGCTTTAAAACCACCAATTTAGGGCCCCTACCCCTTCTGCTGCTGGAAGCAGCTTCTGCTTCCTCTTCCTTTGTCCTTCACCAAAGTGCTTCTGTACAGACAGAAGTTGGCTCCTGCAGGGAAGCTGGAAAGTGGACTCTCAGTGCACCACCTGGGCTCAGCATCTGGTGGGTGCAGAGAAGCAGGAAAAGGAGGAGTCACAAGCTGGATACAAACCTCTGCCAAGACCTGTGTCAAGAACTCACAAGCAAGCTGGGAGTACATGGGAAATCCTTGCATTTTTGCACCCTTTCTCCCCCCCCATTCAGTATCTCAGTGCTGGGGCTTTCTGTGCTCCTCTTTTGGGGACCTCACTATGCTTTGGGAGTGTCTTCTCTGAACTGCGTGCGTATGAGTTTCAGGAGCTTGGTGGTGAAGCCAGATTATGATGTTGATTGTTCTTGATGTTCTTGAAGGTATCGTTGCCATATATTATCACCTGGATCAGGCATCGTTCAGGAGAACCCTGAAAAATGCAAGAAAATCTCTTGGTGGGCAGACTAGCCAATAGCTGCCTACTACAGACTTTTGCTTCTTTTGGATTTTTGATATCATGTGATATCATCCCATCAGTGTAGGGTATCCTACCATCACATGTAGAGTAAGAGTGTTCTCTTCCTAACTGGTAGAAGTTTGGAAGTTGCAGAATGATATTGCAAACAAGAGTCAGGATGTGACAGAAGACATTTCCCTTCCTAAAAAAGGAAATAAAATTTAGACAATCATCAAGTCCATTATCTCTTTCTTTCCTACTTGCATACTCATTGTAGCTCCCCTATTCTCACCCCATTTGTTTACTGTGTTAGGTATGGCTGATTACTTCAGTGCATTTTCTTTCAGGACCCTTTTGTCTCTGAGTTGGAATATTTTTGGTCTATTTGCCATGTAGCAGATGACTTTGGTTCTGAATCTGGAATAACTGTTCAAAAGCTACATCATCCCTGAGCTGCAGACCCACCCTTTGAAACTCAGAACATTTATTTTTACTTTTCTGAAGTCTGAGTTGCCTTCAGACATGATTAAGAGAGTCCTATATAAGCATGAACCATGTCTGGGGAGTTTAGTCTTGTTTAATGGCTTTGTTCAGTTATTCTACCTGTTCATTATCTTTACATAAACATTAAAATCATACAATCATTGAATTTCCTCCTCTGAAATAAGAAGATTCTTAGAGCAAACTTAACCCTGTGCATGTTTCTTTGTTTCCTTATGAGTATTCACATGCATTTCTTCATTTTGTTGAATAATTCCTCCAGCCATAATTTTTCCACTCTGTTTGCATCTCTTCAGATGCGTGGCAAGCATGGCAGAATTCCAAGTGTAACCAGAAAAAAGGAAAACCAAGTTCCTCTCTCACATCTTCATCATCATGGAAATGTTGTATCCCTGTGGAAGCAGTTGAAGATGTTCTGCTGTATTAGAAACTGTACTAAGTAAACGGTATTAGAATTTTCAAATCCATGGCATCATTTTCTGAAAACTGATTTCCTTGGACCAAAAATAAGAAAGAAGAAAAAATTCAATAATCTGTTTGGGAGTGAGAATATTTCATCTCACACTGGTTTATAGTTTAGTAAAGCTTTAGCTACAGAAATACATATTCACCAGGAAGGGTTATTGCCATGCTCTCTTATGCTCTGATGCCTGTTTTCATATTCTTTTTCTCTGGGCATTTTTTCCCCAAGTCCACAAAATCTGACCTCTCTTACTGGCTTCATATATTCCTTCATTATGTATTGATCATGCTATGATGATGACCTCTACAGAAACTCTCTGAGACTCATGCATTAAGTGTTGAGGCAGCCCTTTCACCTGCTGCACATTCATCAGAGAAGATCAGAAACAGAGCTGAAATACTTTCAGAAAGTGGGGTTGAACATTTAGAACCAGAGGAGATCTCATTGGCAACATCCTTGTTATCATCCTTGGTATCACTGTCCTTTCTTCTTTCCAGATCATAAAGACTGAAATAGGCTGTCTGATAGAAACAGATTTCACACTAGTATTGCTGGAATGAATATAGAAACAGCACAGTTTAACAATAGTCCAGAATCTGCAAAAATATGCTATAATTTGTCTGACCTCCTCAATGAGATGTGAGCATATTATAGGGAGAAATGTTGTGGGACATACCTAATAACCTTTTATTACCTTTGTATTGGTTTTGTGAATCTGTTCCAGCTTTTTCTGCCATGAAAACATGGGAATCCCTGATTTAGGGCAGGTCCCATGAATTGCTAAATGGCCTCATGCCCACTGACTCAGGAAAGTGTACATAAACTGGGTAAGCAACAGCTAATTACATCCCATAAAACATCTCTTCAGCCTGCTTCTGGATGAGCCATTTTATCTCAGAACTAATTGAATGCTTCGTCACTTACTTTTAATCCAGTCTCTGCTGAAGGCAGTAAGAATTAATGTTCTGATATTCCTGGGGAAAGAATTGGACCCTGACTCCAGCAAGTTAGTTCCTCTGAGCAGATGGGTGTGTCAACAGTGCAGCCAGAGCAGGAATTTTGCAAGAATCACAGCCTGATGGTAATTCTCTCAGTCCTGCTCAGGAAAAGACATTTAGCAGATAGCAGATGGGCTGATCCATCCTTTCTGACAAGCAGGATACATTGCTGTGGCTTACTCTGCTGTACATTTAGAGAACCAATAGTTGAGGGAAGTGTAGGAAGGTTTCTTCTCGGCCCATTTCTAAGCAAATAATAATAACATACTAGAATTCAGCTGACCTGAACATAAAATAGACTTCATTTAAAATGCTGCAACGTGTTTAAAAGTCAGGATGCATTGAGAAAACTTTATTTTTTTTTAAGCTTTGGTTATACTGGGAGCTGCAGACACAAAACAATTGCTACTTCTTACCTGTAGCTGAAAAAGGAATCATGCATCTCTTGACGTCAGACATTGCTTTAATCTGCTCACAGCTTGTTTTGTTTTTCTCTGTTTCATTTCCCTTTACTGTGTTAAGCCTTGACCCTGAAAAGTGAGGAAGTGAAGGAAATGGAAGAGTGAAATTTGGGGAGTCTGACACTAAGAAGCCAAGGGAACCATGAGAGAGTCTGTCTGGTTGGGAGATGGAAATGTAAGTCGACTCCTCAAATTAATTACTTTGGAACCCACTAACTTGTGACTGTGGACTCCCTTAAGCATGTCTTACATTATGTCACCGAGATGGCATTTGGGCTTGATTTATGTTGGCACAAAGCTAGCTATAAACGGCACATGTGTGCCCATAGTTGCCCCTTTTCAAACAGAACATGTTTTTAGAAGCAGGAAACATGGCTGCAGCAGGAGCACACCAAGCCTCTGCTGTGTCAACAGCCTCACAACTGCAGGTATCCAGGATCTGTGCGACGCATTCATTTTCCACCTATTTCAACTCAGTCAGTAACTTGGAACACCATTACCAGAGATTAACGGTTGGTTGATGGAGCAAAAATGAATTATTAGGTGAAATGTACTCCTCTAAAGACGTGTATCTGAACAAGAACCACAATCCACAACTTAATCTTTTTCTTTCATCCTCTATTGAATCTGTGGCTAGTATTTCATGGTGATAACCCCTCTCTCATTTTTTTTCTCCCTTGGAGAATGAGGCCAAACTAAATTAATTACAGCTGGTTCTGTAGTCACATCATTTGCCTTTAAAAAGTTACACTCCTTTCTGTCCAGATAAACACGAATCCTTCAGGTCGTGTTCAGGGAAGTTCAAACTCTTCACTGTTTCTTATAGCATGTTAAAAACAATTCAATACATGTAAGCAACATTCAAGATTTCTTGTATGAGGTAGGTATGCATATGTAAACAAAGAACACAAATTGCAGAGCATTTATGATGACCAACATAACTATATTTTTGTTCCTCAGGTGCATTTATCTGCATACTCAGTCTTTGTGTGAACAGTGGGGAGCTATCAGTAGGCACAAATAGCTTTCTCCATGGTGCTTCATCCTCTTGGATCTGCTCTGCCTGAAGTGAAATAAGCTTTTCTGTGCTTCAGGACTGTAGCACCCTTGGACATCTCAGTGACACTGGCACAACCCTCGGAGTTGTGGGAGTGGGATTGGGAGAGATGGAGGCGACCTGAGCCATGAGGGCCCTGTCCCTTCCACCAGAGCAAACTAAATGAGCTGCACACTGTAGGCGTTCCTTTTCTTAACATCCCTTTATTCAGGCTTTGAAGAAGTCTGTAACAGAGACAATGTTGTTGTGCACACCAGTGTTCTCTAAGTTTCTAAGAAGAAAAATGATGCAGAAAACATTTTTTGTTCCACATAGAATATATATTTCCCTCCTTTTTACCTTCAGCTGGGAGAATCCTTCTGTTGGCAATTAATCCAGGAGATTTTAGGGCATATCTTATACAGTGAGTTCAAAGTTCTTCATGTTGTCTTAGAGAAGCTGAGAGGAAATGGGCTGAGAGGAAATCCCTGAAGACCACCTTCTAAATAAGAAATGCTGTTTGTCAATGAAGATTGTCTTGAAATAGGAACTAGGACCAAGGTCTTTTAAATAGAAATATTCTATCTTGTGTGTTGGAAGCCAGCAGAAACCTGATTGCAGCTCCTGCTCAGAGAATGTAGGTAATCTCTGAGACAATTTGAGTAAGCTAAAGGAGTAGGATTGTTGTGTTACTCACTGAAGATGGTGTGAGGATATATTTCCATCAGGAAGACTTTTTCCTGCGTCTTAGGATTCCTTGCTTATTTTCTGATTGAAAATCTGCTGAATTTGTCAAAACATTTGAACCTACTGCATGAAAAGCAGTGCCAAGCTCCCATCACTTAGTGTTTTGATGCATGGATTGTTTCAAGCCTGATTGCCATTAATGTTACCATTGATGTCACAACATTGTCACTTTGTTAGAAGCTCGCTGGACTTGAGGCAGTAGCTGCAATGCTCTCTTGAGCTTGGGTTGGGATATTTTTTTCCCATTTTTTGAGAGTATTACTTGCAGTAAATTCTGAGTCTGAGTTACACTCTTTTGCTGTTTAATTTATAAGCATGCTGTTGTGTTTGGGACAATATTATGTCAATAACAGGTACACTTATCAGAAAGATTGGGATACTGTAGGGCTGAGTAGATATCATGAGGGTCGGTATTTTAACATCCCTGGATTAACACCCAGCACAAGAGTAGAGGGCAGAAAATATTGTCAGCATAGAACTGCATGTTGGGTCCCTTGCTGGGAGCTGAGGATGCCCCATGGAAGCCATAGTGGCATCTCTGCTTCAAGAGCAGCAGCAGAGGCAGCACTGCCTTTGGGATCTACAGTCATCTCCCTGCCAGAGCAATTCTCACAGCAGTGTGGCCTTCAGATACGGGAAGATCTGCTTAGGAGACGAAATATTTATTTCCAGTAGGTAAGAAATGCAATTACCAAAATTCTCACCGTATTCCAACATTTGCCATTATGACACTGCTTGAGATAAATTTTTCTCTTCAAAATTTCTTGAATCCAGCTCTTGTATCTGTTACTGCTCAGTGCTCTTTTTGCACTGTCTCTAAAGGGGTTACACCTGGGCTTTACTGGGATGATCAAGTGTTACTGCCTCTGGAGTTTGGTTTGTGCTGTTTGTAAGAAATCTGAAAGCTGGGAGGTCTCCAGAGGTGCTAGTTTGAAGATGCTGGAAACCAAATTACTTTCATCTGAAATAAATACAACTCATAGTGCATATTGTCCTTATGTATTTGTGCAGTGGCAGCATGGCTTTAACACTGAGCATTGTTAAAGCCCGCAACTAGTTCTCATATTTTATAATCTTTATGCAGACTAACTTTAATTTTTATATGCTGCGTGTACTTGCAATTAATTTGCATGATAAATGTGGAGCAGTCAGAACAGGATATTAAAAAGGAACGTCTGGGGTGAGTGTGAGTAGGACACGGACGTAACAGCTCAGAAGCACACACTGTTTGCTGATGTTTGTCAGTAAGGAAATGGCATTATTCCTCCTTTTACCCAATTCCGTGCTTGGAATCCCAGCCCAACCAGATGTGTTGGCAGAGGATGAGATTGGTCATAGTGTCTCCTGATGGCTTCTCCTGATGGTTTGAGGTGATGCTAGCTGCTGCTCTCACCTCCAGCTTTGTCTGCTCCTGCCTGGCTCTGGAACACACCGCTTCATCCCAGCCGTGCCATGCCCACATTTGGGTATTTGTGAAGCAGACTCAGTGTGAACCTAGGCGGGGAGCAACGGCTTCATGTAACTGGACCTTGTTTCTATGCTTCTAGCCCATGTGAATAATCCAGGAGAATAAAAACGTTTACACTCTTTTTGCATGTAAAGCATGGAAGATTAGAAAGATGGTACCTGGGATCTGTCAGCTGTGCTGGTCAGAGGGATGCACAGGTCACTCTGGAAGGTTGCCCCGGAGCCTCTCCAACTACAGGCAGCTCCAGCCCCTGTGAAACCTCCCCCTGTGCCCCTGCACTCCCCCAGACCCTTCAATCTTCCTTATCTCTCATACCCCTCATCTGACCCCCTTCAGTCCTGCTTTCAAAGAGTCTCCTCCAGAAGCTGTCAAGAGATGCAGGAAGGCAAGCAGGGGTTATCTCTGCTTGCAGGTTATCTCAGGGCTTGCTCTCAAGAAATCTGTGAGCAGTACAAGTTATCCCCAGCTGGAGACGAGCAGGGGCTGGGCTGCGCCGTTCCATGGGGCCAGCTGTCTTGTGGATATGGGTGAAAGATGAGAACTCTGAAAATAGTGCTAGGGTCGTCCCAGAGCCAGAAGGAGGTGCCTGTGATTGGGAAACGTGGAAGGAAAGATATTTTCTTCTCATGTATTTGGGGACTCTGAACACTTCCTGGGTAAGGAAGGGCTTCCTGGAATTCTTCGGAGTGATTTTATACCCAGAAGGGAATTATTTGATGCTGGTTCCAATATAAACATGAGATTCAGCTTTGCAGTGAGACAGCCCTGTGACAACCCCCTTCCAAAATGTAATCAGTAAAGTTTTCCCCTGATGCAAACTCTGTGTGTGATTCCAAGTTGGCCTCCTGCTTGCTCACTCCTCAGCTGGCTTTGCTGAAACTTCACAACATTTAGTCTTGCTTTTCCTTGCAGTGCTGAGTCACTCTGATTTGAGTGAGAACCATCATGTTTGTTACTCTAAGGTTTGTGAGCCTCTGTCTGTAATCCAAATGAAAAAAACTGCGATGTCAGTTTGCTCAAAAATAGGTTTTTAAAAGTATTGTTCTGCACAGTTCTTTTGTGTGAAACACTTGTTCAGATGTTGTTTTCTCTGTCACTTCTGGCCACTTTATCTATGTCGCGGGAATCTGGACTTTGGCAGAATCGGACACTTGAGAAGCATGACCAAAGGAAAACTGAGTTGTAATTGGGTTTGAATAGATTTTTCAAGGTAAGAGGTGGCTCTTCAGAAAGGGCAACACATCGTTGTGTCTGCTGAGTTTTCTCTCTGTTCTATAATGAACTGTAGGACTTTTATGTCTCAGCTCTTTTTGACTGTTGTATAATGTACTGTTTGGGGTATATAGTCTTGAATAGCTCTTGACAGACTTGACATTTACCTCTGCAATTCCTTATTTCTGCCCCAGTTCATTCTGGTCAAGTAGGAAGCTCGTAAAAGGTGTCTGTAACAGATCTGTACCCATGGAATTTGAATCACAGGGCAAATGTATAACTCAGCTTTCTTTGAGCAAAAGATGCTCATGTCAAGCAGGTATCGCTCACATCTACCCGAAACCCCAGAAACAGACAGTGAGGGCTGGAGCTGGGGGTGCACTGGGGAGCTCTGAATGTCAAACATCAGTCAGTGACTTAAGCAGCATCAGTGCTCACAGGGCTGGAGCTTTGTGGGGAGCAGAAAGCAGGAGGAGGTAGTGCATACACAGTGCCTTGTGGGCTGTGTGTGCACCGCAAGGATTTTGCAGGGGACTGGGGATTATGCAATTATAACCAAGGCCGTAATTTTCAGGATTATACTCATGCACACAGAGGAAAATTTATTTGCAAAATTCTTTACTGATGATGAACCATAAGCCAGAAAGAACACTGTTGGGTTTTCTGATGTCAGTGTGAGCTGGTAGAGTTGGCAATCAGAGCGAGTATCCTTCAATTATAGGCTGAACAAGTTGAACAGAAGTCACTGAGGCATAACCAGTATGGAGCCCATAGTGCTATTATTGTATTTGCCTCTCAGAAAAAAAGACATGCTTAGAAGGCCGTAAGCTGTTCCCTCTCCTTCTCTCTCCTCAGTTGAAGAATTAATCTCTTTGTCATATGTGACAGCTGCAAAAGTAATAGGAACAAAACATGTAGGTGTTGGGAATAAAGTCATTAAACAACATGCTATTTGTTAAGCACATCAAGTTCTGGGCAGATTTGTACTATAGCTTTTCTGTGTCATGTGCGCAGGTGATAAAGAGTATTGAAGAATTTCCAGCAGTAAGAATTTCATTTCTTGCCTTGAATCAAATTGTGATTCAGAATGAAAATGTCACTGAGACACGGGCTGTAGTGAGAATATATGACCGCTGTTTCCAATCACCCTATAATTAGAAGGGTTTTTTGTTGTTGATGCATGAGCCCAGGCAACCTCTGCAGGGCTAGGAGCAATAACAAGAATTAAAGTTCACTTTCATCTGAAAAGACAATAGTTGATAAGCAGCTAGTTGAAAAATGTTATGTTCTGTGGTTCTTGGAGGTGTTCAAGTCCAGGTTGGATGGGGCTCTGGGCAACCTGATCTGGTGGGTGGCAACCAGCCCATGGCATTGGGCTTGGAATGGGATGATCTTTAAGGTCCCTTCCAACCCAAGCCATTCTTTGATTGTATGGCTCCTCATTGAAAGGGCAGTATTATTGACATTGAAGTGTTTTGTAGTAAGAATTCTGTTCCCCAAGCAGTAATATGGAATGGAAACAGACTTGTTGAGTTTTTGCACATTTGTTTTCCTCTAACTATATTTAGTAACTAAGTTTTCTATTGAAATTTTCTGTTATCTATGATGTGATGATGTGATATTGTTATACGACATTATCAGTAATGATAAATCATAAATAAAAGATAAAATACTAGGTGTTATACTTTCGTATCTATAACATGGCTCCAGTTTTGGCTGTGGTAGCTGTCACCAAGATGCCCAGAAGGAAGCAGCCAGCCCTTTGGCACTGTTCATACAGTGAGAAAGCTTGGGAACTTTTGATCTCGGGGCTGAAGGCACACATTGACATTTTCTATATGCACTCCCCCAGGTTTGAGTCTACCTACTTTCTCTGTGGAGTTTTTAAAATGCCATTACTCAGTGATTCATCTCCCACACATGGAGGGAGGAATTCAAATCAGATGGGAAACAAAGTGACAAAGTGCTCTCCACTGGGAAAAGGAAGAGATAGAAAGGACTTTTGGCAGTGGAACAATTAGGGAAAGAAATAAAACCACTGATGGGGAGAACAGGGTTCTGTCATTTGGTAAACTGGAACTAGATAGGGGAGCAAGAGAGAGGGTGGAGGTGGGGAGAAGGAAAAGGTGTGTTCACTGAACCCTATCTATAGCAAAAATACTTGGGGACAATGCGGTGATGGGCAAAGAAAGCCTTTTTTTAGCCTTTTATTTTTTTTTCCTAGGGACACCCAACTTGCTTTTCTGAGTAACACTTGCCCTTATAGGTCATTCCCAAGCTGGTGACTGTGTGGAAGAGATGTTGCACCATGGGTTCCAGCAATGGTATGAGCAGTAGGAAGCTGGTGGTGCCTGGCAGGCATCTCCCTGTGTGTGATGTTTGCAGTGGCTGAGAAGTCGAAAACAGGAGGTGGAAATGAACTACACAGGAAAAGGTTGAAGGAAAGTAGCTCTGTTCATGTAGTTGGTTGAAGGTGTTTTCCTCAACAGATTTTTAACCAATGCTTTTCCATTTTGATGGTGAACTGACCAGTTGCCTTTATGTCAGCATACAAGGATTACCACGTGGTCTATGTTAACTAACCACAAATCTAAGATAACCTTTTATAAGGTGTTTCTAAGAAACATTTAAAAACAAAATCATGTGAAATTTTTGCACATTGCCTTCTTGTTTACAAGCCTTGAGAATGCAGATGGGTCACGCTTTCAAGATTCTTCATGCAATCAGTGTTTGGGAAATTTTTTTTTTAGACATAATTATATACCTCCCAGGGCTGGATCTCATTCAACTTGCAGTTTAAATCACAACAGTTAGTAGGATTGTACCAGACTGAAAAAGCCCATGGAAGAAATTTCACACATTTGTAAAATGCTTCACTTCTAGTTTTTATGTATTTTATTTATTTATGTATTTGTATATTTATTTAGTGCAAGGGTGATGCCAAATTACAAGATATTTTGTTTAGATAGAATCAACACATGCTCATTCTTAAAAGCAAGAAAGCAAAATCAGATTTTCTGTGTTTGGACAGATCTACAGTCTTTTATATATCACCATTTCTTGAAGGAGAAGGCTCAAGTGGGAAATATCTGCTCTTCACTTTGCAGTGAAACTGGAGGTCGGTCGAATGGTCGGGCAGGCTGAGCAATCTTCTGGGCTGATTTGTCCCCTTCTGTCTCTAGGGCACTGTAGCCCTGGTGGAGCTGTCCACACGACTCAACCCCAAGGAGCTCTCCTTATCTCTGCCTGCCCTATTTCTTCATCTCTCTCTTTTCATAGAAGGTTCAGAATGCTTCTTGAGTATGTTTTCTGTGTTTTGAGATAAGACATGAAAAGGAACCTTCTTGATCTCTTTTTTTCCCCTATCAGCTCTTGGGAAGTCTTTTCCTTTTTCCCTTCTCAAATTCACATGACTGTCAGAACTTGAGGAGCAAATAGGTAAGCAAGCACCAAAACAAGCACAGCAGAGCGAGCCATCTGCTGTGCGGAGGAGGGCCGACTCCTACAGCTCTGATCTCAGCACGAACACACAGCATCTGTGTGGGGCTGGCGATAATGGGGATGTGCAGCACAATTAGGAAGATGAAGATCTGGCTCTGACACACCCTGGGGGAGGAGATGCCTGATGCCCAGGCACTGGCTGCAATAGCCAAAGGATCAGAAGCTTCAGAGTAGCAGGAATGGGTCTGGGGCACACATCACTCTTGCAGTTCCTTCCTAAGAAGCATCATTCAGGGGCTCTGCACTTATGATGTTGTTGTGTCTGTTCAATGGGATGTAAGGAAGTGTCATAACAAAAAGCCAGCAGTAGCTGCTCAGCCCAGCAGAGCTTCAGCTTCCTTCCTCAAGCAACCTAATGGAAACAACGTTCCCCAGTGGCCTAGGGGGCAGCCAGAAGTTCCTTGCTGTGGCTCTCATGGGAGCTTTGCAGGCTGTCGATGCCAGGGAAAATGGTTTCCCAGCATCAGATTCCTTGAAAACTACGGGTCTGTAGGCAGTCCCCCAGTGCCGACCACATTCTTCTCTGCAGCAGCATTGCCAGCCCTGAGATGAACTCATTCACTCATCACACCTTGGCAAAACCAACCAGTTTCTGAAAAACGCTGCTGCTGCTGTCTGGTTTTGGGTTGTACTCAGCCCTCACCCTACAGCTGCTGCTGAGAGAAACCGTTTCTTTATGGGAGTGAAACTGATGGTTTCTGAGACTGGGATAAGATGAACTGTCAGCTGTAATGGAGCCAGCAGCAAAACTGTGAGTGGGCATCAAGCTGCAAGGCAGTGACACACTGCTCTGTTCCAGGTCTCTTATCTACTTTTCAACCTCCCCTTCTTAGTGAAAATGGTGATATTACCTAAGGATACCCCTGAAGACTTAAGTAGTTCATCTTTTCAGCAAGCTTCAAAGACAGTATGGCCATGCAGTTGTAACGTGTTATCTGCCACTTTGGAAAGATGTTCCACATTTCTGTGAGATTTAAAGCAAAGTAGCAAATTGGGCTATTTATCCTACAATTCACTGGAAGACTAAGTTTCTATAGAAACTACCACTTCAGAGTTATTTACATTTCTCTCCTGAGAAACATCTTGAGAAAGAGCATTCCCATGAATGGCAAATAGAAGTTACGTTTCTCATAATAATATAATGTTTACAAAAGAGCGTGTGTGTTCTAAGCATTGTTATTGGGTTGCTCTATAAATTCTGGGTCTGTTGAATATAATGCCATGTTTATAATAGCAACTGATAAGTGACAGCAAAGAAGGGACTCAAGTTTACCCATGGGAAAAAAGATGGTGACATGTAAAAGTAATGTGTGAAAATTCCTCTGGGCCCCCTGTGGTGATGAATCTGCACCGAAACAGAAGACTGAATCTAATATCTCTGTCAGAGCTGATTCTTTAAAAGCTCATTTCTGAGTAAAGTAACAAGGAAAATGCTGACATTTTTTGCTTTAGATGGAGCACTGGTCACATATGCTTGTGAGTGCAGTTAGAATGCAAGTGTTAGTTTCTGTTACTAAGCTTCGCAGTCTCCTTCAGCTCTCCAGTTGCAATGCACTGAATAAGTGTATCTTATACACCACATAATATAGTAACAGTTATCTATTAGTGATAATAATGTTAGCAGAACAAAGCAAATGTAAATAGCATTTGCTATATCTGCAGTGGAAGACTGGGGAAAGTAGGTCTGGAAAGGCTGATGAATATTGGATTGCACTCATCACAGTAGCACGAGTCTTCCTAGGGCAGATGGTCCTGGTCCAGTGTCACTCTCTTACTCCTGTGGATTGCAGCGACCAGATTGTAAAAGGGAAAAATCTGGTAATGGTCATAAGTTGCTTGCTCATCTTCCAATGACCATAAACTTTCCTTTTATTCTTGAGTTCCAGTTGGTGCTGGATTAGGGAAGGGCCTCCTCCACCCATGTCCTGAGGGGATGAGTTGTTATAGATGTGGAGAGAAACCTGGGCCACAATCTTCCTCCTGGCATCTGGTGGTCAATTCTCACCAGGATTTCTTCATGTGGAGGTTGCATCCAGTCTATTCCCTTTATCAGGCACTGACAGACCTAGTGCACAGTGATTATTGTCTTACCCTAAGGACGAGAAAGGAATTATAGCCAAACTGGAAATAGGAAAGCGCTTCGTGCTGAGCACATCCAGCCTCTTTAGGAAACATTTAAATACACACCTTAGAGATTTAGATACCTGAACACCACTGATGTCCTTTTTGTCAGGTGAACGCTTTCAAAAATGTTAACCAAAGCCTTTATTCAGACTGTCAGCAATGGAAGTCTTTGCTCCAAATGTAAATGAATCCCTCCATTGATAAATAATGGCTGAAGTGGTTCTTGGTACCAAAACATTTTGTGATGCTTGCTGCTGGTGCATGTGTAAAAACCCTCTAGGTATTAGTGAAATCATTTCAAGATAACAGTTCTTGTCAATTAACCGACAAATGCAGCCCCCAAATAACAGCCAATAAAAAAGAGGGGCCAATCTGCTGCTTCTTAAATCAAATTTGCTGTCTGAAATGGCTGAATTATAGCTGTCAGTGTGTGCAGCACATTGGTGCTATCTTGACCGTTTAGTAGATTGTGGTGTCTCTTCCACGCCTTTGTTTTGCAGTTTTTCTTGCCCAAGACTTCTCAGAAGCCTTGAGTACAAGACGTAACACAGATCCTGCCCTGGTAGCAAATTGTGCAGTCTTTTGTTTCAAGCACACAGCACGTACTCAGACTTGCTCATAAAATATCCATAGCAAACTCATGCGATGCCCGTCTCTCTTATACATTTTTAAGAGCTGTGTCCTAAATCCATTAAAGACTGTGAGGCATGAATAGAATAATCCTTCCTGCCACATGTGTGAGAAGGGATTTGGGATCAAGTAACTGTATGTACAAAATGAATCGTGAGTTTTGGGCACTCCTGGATTCTGCTGTGAGAGCAGAGTGCCTCTTGCAGTCTCCGTCTTTTGTCCGAATTGCTGAGAAGAGTTTTGCAACACGGAACAGAGGGACTTTGTACAAATGAAATGGAGATGGCATAAAGAGAGGTCAGAGAAATGAAATTGCAGGAGTCAGAAGATGGTGATGATAAAGCCTACCAATGGAACGTGCTTTCTGATTTCAGGACACCAAAGTGGATGGACTGGTGTGTTACGATAACAGCAATTACTTTTGCACTGTCAGGTGTCTGCTCTTACCTCATAAGTGAACTGTGGACATCCAGTTTTATACCTTGGTAAAAATTGGCCTTTGTTGTTCTACCCTTAGGAGATGCAGCGAACCTGGTGACGTCCCAGGTAACGTAGGCAGATGTTCAAAGGAGAAGAAGGGTATTAGTCACTCAGATTGAAAGAGAATTGGGTGTCTTCCTCCCTTGGGCTCTTTATAAAATTACAAACTACAGCTCTTGCCAGGAGTCCTCTCATCTGATCATTTCTGTACAACTGGAATGTCTTTAATTTGGAAAATTTGCACTCCACCTAAGTGTAGGTGCCAGATATTTCTTCTTCCTATTCAGTGCCTTGCATCTTGGAATCATTTGCAGGTGCCCTCAGAGACACATTTCACCCTTCAGCAATGCCCAGGATCATCTGCAGGACTGTGGCTGTGTGAATGGTGCTCCCAAGCAGCCGCTTTAACTCCCCAGAAGCTGGGAGGTGTCTGCAGGGCTGGAAGTGATGCTCTTACTCTCCTCTGGTGCTTTTGAAAACTTTTTCCCAAAAGCCATGTGCCATGTTAAAGGAACAGAGAAGAGCTTCGTATGCATT
This sequence comes from Perdix hodgsoniae, assembly GCA_035772895.1. NCBI lineage: Eukaryota > Metazoa > Chordata > Aves > Galliformes > Phasianidae > Perdix > Perdix hodgsoniae. The sequence continues at coordinate 3,387,699 of JAPSGF010000063.1, read as the reverse complement.
GTCAAAAGCTGTGACTATGAACCCTGGCTTTCCCAGTATTCATTCATATTTATTCAGAAACGGATCACATTGATGCCTTATTACTGGGGACACTGAGTTTGTTGTAAATCCTTGAGAGCAGAATCAGTATTTTTTTATTTAGAAGCAGGCTAGAGGGCAAAACAGCCTCCATGCTCTGGGATTTCACTCTGAAGAAAATCCCTCTGACAGAATCTTCAGTAACTAACTGATCACAAAATTTCAAAAGTAAAATTTACTGTAAATATTAATTTGGGATTTTTCTATCTTGGTCATCTGCTTTTTAAAAATGACATTTTACTAGAACTGCCTTTACAACTTGTGATTCCCTTTTTTTACTTTCAGTTTCCCTTCTGTACTGCATCACTTGTAAGTAGGCTGTGGTTTTCTCAACATGTAGCTGTGATGCTTGCTGTGCTTTCTTCTCTATTACTTCTATTTAGAAAACAGAGAAGACCAACCATAAATAAAACTAATTATTTTCCCCATGCATTTAAGTTTCTAGCATTAAGATGTGTTTAACATGCACAGTTGCTTACCAAGGTAATGTGTTTGCACCACACCACACTTGTGCTTACTTTGAGATTTTAAGTAGCACTTTATTGTTATGTAGTTACAAATAAGAATCTTGGTCCTGCATTTGTGTTGCTGGATCCCTGTAATGTCATCATGTTTCTGCTCGGAATGGGAGCCCACCCTCCTGTTTCAAATGCTGGTCAGGAATTTCTGTTAGCAAAATACTGGGACTTTCTGCATGCTTCCCAGAAGAAGGTCATTATTATTTTAATGCTTTATTTTCTGTATTTCCATTTTCAGGTATTTTCTGATTTTGATCACTGCTATATGATAGGGTTGATTCT